>CM034151.1:753177754-753457609 GCA_019776745.2 Taxus chinensis
ATGAGCTCGATGTTCCGAGTGCTTAGCACCTCGTTGAGTCCCCCCCTTGGTGGCCAGATAAGGCCACACAGTTATCGTAATGTGACATTATTATAAGTTGATTTTATTCATAAATTGAGTTTTTTTTACCTTATTTTGTAAGGACCAGCAGCTTTTCTTGATTGCCATGCTTTACAATTTTGGGCATTTCCTTGGTTTGTGGCACTAACATGGGGATTTTTGATACTAACTATGGCTATTTGGCCATTTATTTTTGCTTGATTTGGGGTCTTCTTTTAAATTTGGAATTTTTACCGCCTTGCCCAAGGCTTGTACTTTGCCACTTGGCACTTTGATTGGATTGTTGTGTTGGTTCTATTGTCGTGATGTGTGGAATAGGGTCATGGGATGCACCATGGAATGGTTGGACCTATGGACCCGCTTCGTTGTATAGGGGTATGCCCCAAGGAGTACAGATAACTAGCGGGTTGTTGAACCACGCGTTATTATGTCACTTGGGTTAGGAGTGTTCGAACTCTATGTGTCTTGGACCATAGGGTCAACCGGCCTCCTTGAGGGAGGCATAAGAGCTTGAGGGAGGCATAAGAGTTTGAGGGAGGCATAAGAGACTTGAGGGAGGCATAAGAGACTTGAGGGAGGCATAAGAGTTTGAGGGAGGCATAAGAGACTTGAGGGAGGCATAAGAGTTTGAGGGAGGCATAGGAGATTTGAGGGAGCATAAGAGACTTGAGGGAGGCATAAGAGTTTGAGGGAGGCATAAGAGCTTGGAGGGAGGCTTATGATATTTGTCTGTATGGTTGATGTTTCAGGATATATGTTGAGTTATTGTGATGTTTTGGTAGTGGTATTTTGATGTATGTGTTACTCATGTCAGATGGATATGTGTTGTGATGTTGTGGTTATGTCATTGATGCCCTTGTGGACACTATGTACCTGTAGCATTTGTTTGGTGTTATGTGAATTTCGTTTCATACGATGCAAATTGAGGAAATGTCTGGTGGATTGTAGTACTCTTTTGGTTGAGTATTTTGTATGTTAGTCATTGATGTGTGACGAGTACTATGTTATGTGGACTGTGCCTATTCTATTCCGTATTTGAGTAACCTTTTGTGGTGTAATACAATCTTGAAGTATATACTTGTGTGCTTGTGAATCTGTAGTGTCTTGTGAACCTGATAGGGTGTTGTGTTAGCAGTTCATGTTGGGCACCCACAATAAGGAATAAACCAAAACTCTTCAATGATGAAATTTTTAAAAGAAATTAAACTAAGAAAAATGTTAATGGAAAGGAACTAATGAAATAATAAATAAGAGGGAACTGCCAATCTTCACAGAACCTTGAAAGTTAAAATTTCTACCAAATGTTCCTAAGGCTACCCTGTGGCCGTGCTTTAAATCGACTAAAATTTTAAACCATAGGGTGTAATTTGCTCCTTTACCTGTTCTTGGTTACGTGCCATTTCCTTCCCTCTGTGTAATGTTGCATCGAGGACGATGCTTTCTTAAGGGGAGGAGAATGTAATGCCCTGTTCTATGTTACACCTGTTCATCCTGTGGCGATCGAGTGCTAAGCATGGAGTGTCGTTGTGCCTTCGTCGACCTCGATTGCTGACCATTATGACTATAATTGATAATTATTTTACAAGCTGTAAAATGATAATAATGATAATAATAATAATAATAATGACATTATGATTGTATTATCGATCAACGATTGTATTTTATTATTACCTTCTTTATATCGATTGTTATCGATATCATCCTCTGTTATCGTTAAACTATCCTTTTGATTTGTTTGTCGCTCCCACTGATCGAGCCTCGTTGCACAAATGAGGAAGAGTATGTTTTGTGGTGGCGCCACGGTTTGGGAGTGGCGTTCGCGTAAATATTTCATTTAATTACTCAACCCCGTTCTCCTCCTGGGTCGACCGATCCCGCAATCTTAGAATTGTTTTAAATTACTAATTTTAAATATGGATTTTTATGTCCCCAACCTACCTTGTCTCTCAGCTTTTGATCTCCTTGTGTACCACGTTTGGCGTGGGCTGAAGGAAAGGTTAATGTTTTTTTTTTACTTTGTTTCCTTGTGTTGGACTGGAGGTGGGTGGCTTTAATAGGCGTGTTGACCTGGCTGCATTGCATTAAAAACCCCCTGCACCTCTTCTTGGCTGGTTGTTCAACTTTTTTCTGGTTGGTGAGCCGCACATGTGGCCCCATTTATTAATTTTTTTGACTTGCAATCTGCAGTCTTCTGCCCTTGGCTCGACCCAGAAGGCTGAGATTATCGAGCGCGTGTTTCGGATGGACCAGCCAAAAAAAAACCCTCACTCAAGGGATAAGTAGACACCACAGACTATAATATCTGAAAGTTTCTCTCGGGAGAGCTCGGCAATGGGATTGTATTGCGGAGAAAATATTTTCCTGTACCATTCCTACGCATGCAACAACTCTTTCCTCGTCCCCGAAAGCGTGGCTCAGCAGGTCCTATACTTCATCTTTCTCGAGCATTTATAATAATCATCATGTGGAGCATGCGAGCAGGTCGAGAGTTCGAATCCCACGGGGGCGCGAAGTGTTTCCAGTGGTATTCTGTAGGGACACGCTCGCATGGTAGGGTCGGAGCAGACGGTGAGGGTGACTGCGAGCAAGAAGAAGCAGCACACGGAAGATGACGTGGATTTGAAGTCATGGATGCACAGGCACGGCCTCCCGCCTTGCAAGGTGGAGCTCAGGGAAAGGGAGTCAAAAGATGGGAAACACCGGTCCATACATTACGTTGCTGCGAGCGAAGATCTCCAGCCAGGGGACATTGCGTTTAAGGTTCCAAATTCTCTTGTGGTTACATTGGAAAGAGTGCTGGGAAATAAGACAATCAGAGTTAGCCAGGCAGCAGGCATGTTGCAGTATAGTAGAAGCCTTTTTGAGTGCTCCAACAAGCAGGTTGTCCAACTTTGTTGTTATCTGTTCAGCATCGACTGCATCCTCAAATTCGGGATTCTCCTTCAAGGTGACAGATCACACCCACGGGCACAGGAGATCTATGCAATGTTGGAGAAAATGTCTTGGGAGATGAAGGTAGCAGGATATTTTTCAGATCCAGAACATGTACTGAGTTTGTATCTTCAAAATCGATTATGTGACAGTGAGGGTGTTACCAGCAGACCTGATGAAATTTATTTACAAAGATTCTCTATTGAGATCTTACTTGTTGTACGATGTAACTCATGGAAGAGAACCTCATAGAGGCCGATCTGTTTCATATCAGAATATTCATGAAACACAATTTGCTTTGCTATTATATGAGCTTCTTCAACGAGTCACCAAGTTGGCAGGCATAAAGTTTTCTGTTGGAATTATCACACCTTACAAGCTACAGCTATAATGTTTGCACCGAGAGTTTGATGTTGTCCTCAAATCTGATGAAGGAAAAGGTTTATGGTCACTATTTTGATGGATAGCTGTAAGGTGGT
Source organism: Taxus chinensis (assembly GCA_019776745.2). NCBI lineage: Eukaryota > Viridiplantae > Streptophyta > Pinopsida > Cupressales > Taxaceae > Taxus > Taxus chinensis. The sequence continues at coordinate 753,181,225 of CM034151.1, forward strand.
TGTCTTGGATATCAGTCTATCCAACTGTGCCTTTTGCAGAGCTTCAAAGGCATCAAGCTTGTGTGAATGCCCTTGCGTGGGCTCCTCACAGCCCCTGCCATATTTGCAGAGCACTGGAGATGATGCGCAGGCACTCATATGGGAGCTGTCAGGTGCGAGTCAGCCCCTGGTAGAGGGCCAAAAATGGAGGCCCTGATCCGATGCTAGCTTACACAGCTGGTGCTGAAATAAATCAGTTGCAGTGGTCTTCCTTGCAGTCGGATTGGATTGCAATTGCTTTTACTAACAAACTACAAATATTAAGGGTTTGAATTTTGTTTGGGTGTAATTGATTTTCAACCAAAGCCTCTGCAATCTTTATAACATGGTTGTACGGTATGTTTTTATGCTGGCCCGTGCGGAGTCTGTACGACCTGTTGAAGCTGGAGAAACAGGCAAGATATTTCTACACCTTTCTACTGTTATTTTATTTAAAATTATTGCGAAATCGAACCACTTTTCCTTGCATTGATTTGTCAGTTGGATGTCATGATGGGAGATTTCCCCTTTCTGCTTGTTTCTCCTTGTTTTAGCTTTTATCGTTGACAATATGTTGGTCGAAAGGATGCGTGTGCCCTCTCCTCTGAATGTTATGTTTCTCTTACTCGAATGATAGACCTTCGTCTGTTTGTTTATGTATTAATTCTTCTCTGCGATTGAGTTGCAAGTTATTATGTTGATCAACTAGTATTTTCGATATTATGGAAGTAAGTTACGATAACTATGAAAGCTCCTCCCTAGCACCCAAGTTGTCTTTTGACGTTTTTTTTTTGTTAGCTCCTTCGCAAGTCCCTTTGATAACCTTTTGGCATCGAGAAAGAAAGGTTGTAGGATTGTGTGAGCAATGCTTGGGCTAGCCAGCTTAGAGTTTCGGTATTAAAACTTTTAGAATGAAAAGGTTTGTGTGCAATGTGTTTTCCTGTCTCGCGTGTTTAGACTCTTATACTATCTTTCATCTTGTTTCTAGGCTTTTAAGGCCATCCTCAAGAAGTACCTTGACCATCCCTATCAACTTGAACCATAACTAGCTTTTCGGATCAACTAAGCTCGAGGTTTCATTGTGTGAATCCAGTACCTCGTTGACACTAGAATAGTTTGGTCTAATTCCCCTCTCAGAATTGTTGTTGATGGCGCTCTTCTATTTTTCCTAACTTGCATTATTTTCTCCCTTGTAATGTTAACGCTATTAATTAATATTGGTCGGTTTTTATGCACGTAATTACCGTAATAGTTTGTGATGGAAATTTCCTTAAATGTGATTAATCTTTGGGAAAAACTCAGCTTTCATTTGATAATCTTATGGATTCATAGCGGAAGGTTTTGTTTTGATAATGTCACTTAGAAATTATGTTTGTATCTATTTGTGCGACGGTTGACTGTGTTACCAAGGGTTGCCGTAAAATATGGTTGTTTTGGGATATGGGTAATTTATTTTAAATTAACCAAACATTAGTATTGTAGTGGAGGTTTGCAAATCTTTAGTGTTATAAAAAATTTGTTGATGACATTATTGTATACTCTTGTTGGACGGAACCCCCTTCTTCTCTCGCGTGTTTGCTACTAGCCTGTAAGACTTTGACCCTTCTTGGATGATTGGAAAATCTTTGTAGTTAATGGTCAAAACTAATATACTTTGCTTTCGCCTCGAAACTTATGTTGTGTGTATACTTTATTTGATTTCCGGTTTGAAACTCGATTATACATGGCTTTTTGTGTTAATTTTTGAAACCCGTGGTTCCCCTTTCTTGGGCCGATCAACTCTTGTTCTTTTAGAAATATATTAATTTAGTCTATGCGTTTGGTACCTTTGATAAATTTCTAGATGGTTGGTGTATATATCAAATCTTAATCTTGTAATTATGGTTTAATTACTTACTTGATGGGAATTCTGTTTTTTGCTAGATTATTTGTTTTCTCCTTATAGGGCCAAGGGCCATTCTCTTACGATTGCTATACTTTCGTTGCTTTTACTCCTAACTGAAGTACAAGGTCTTCTCCTTCTTTGATTGGCATGATGAAGACTTTATTATAACTTGATGTGTTGATAGTGTTTAGAGGTTTGAACCAATTCTTGTAATAAAGTGCTTCCTTTTGTGGTATTGTTAGATAATAGTTATGGTGGTTTTGTGTAGCCTTATCTTGCTCAGTTCTCGTGAACTGACTCTTGTAGAAAATTTGCTGCAGATGGATTTTGCGTGTAGATGAGGGATAGATTTGTAGACTTTTGTCATCAACCTCAGTTGAGAAGTTCCTTTGCTCGAAACCTTTTTATGTTGTTCAACTATTGTTAACGTCCAGTGGAAAGTTTAAAAGAGGATTAATGTCTTAGTATAAAGTATTGTGGACTTTGTCATCTGAACTTTGGAAACCTTGTATTGTTTGACCATCATTGAAATTATAAGAAAATTTGGTTATTGTTGTTGAGTGACTTTGTTGGAGTATCAGTATTTTAAGAATTGATGTAATCTTGTTTTGTTCTTGTAAATGAGTGTTGCTACAACCTTGCCTTGAGAATAAATTTTGAGTTAAATCTTGATATGACTTAGTAATAAAGTGTCATAAGTAAACTAACATGGGATTGTTTAATACTTCTGGAAGTTAAATTAAAAGTTGTATTCAAATAAAGTAACGTAGGGGTCACCAACTTGAGAGCAAGAAATTCTTTAAGTAATCAAGGGCAAGACTATCATTGCAGGTAAACTTTATAACATGATAACCCTAGCTCCTCTAGTGAACATTATTCCTTTTATGGTGAAATTTGTAAAATGACCCTAAGGTGAAATGAACTGTTAGTTGTTTGAAGATGATAAGATTTAATAAGCCAGAGAAAAAAAATTGGAGACCTCACCATCTTTCTCACCGCCATTTGGAAAGTAAATTTTTACTCCTTGTTAATACTTTTAGCGAAGCCTAAGTAAAGTTGTTGATAATTCTGGTTAAGAGCCCTAGCTTCAATTAAATACTGGCAATAACTAATGAGGTCCTAAAGATGTTTCATCTCGACCTTCTCCCTCTAACCCTTTTTCAAGGCACCTTGTATCTCTTCTCTTAAGTGTGTTGAACTTAAAACCATGTTGTCTTGTGGGCAAGAACGAATCTTAGTAGCGTTAGTGGTGAGCAGATGGCCTTGTGGAATTTAAATACTCCTTTTTCTTGATAAACGAATTAAGCAAATAAATGTCATAATAGAGAAGATTTAAAGATAATTACTCAGTGTCAAAAGGAATAAACTTAGCTTGGTAAGATGAATTGTACGAATCATATCTTGAGCATCCTTGAAAACGTAAGTTAAGAATTGCAAGATGTCCTTTTAAAATAAATAACCCTCAAGAATATCTCATTGTGGTTGGCCCTAACTGTAAGTGTGTTCTGTGATTGGACTTCTATGTTGTCTTGTCAAAAAGAAAAAAAATGTATTGTCCTTGATAGGTGTGAACGTTTCCGTGCTGCCTTTATGGCCATCCTTGTATCAAGTTGTTCACAGTGTTAGTTGTATCCTTGGTGACGACATGTTGCGTCATGTTATGTGTCAAGCAAGTCAAAAAAAAAAGTTATCCTGTATTTCACTGTGTTGTTCGCGTGTGAGAATTTGTGGGTCGTTACACTCAATCATCAATGATTGTTCATAGCATCACATATTTTTCCACAATCACTAGAACTTAAACTAGACTGACTCAATTCGATGATTGTTATAATGCGAGCGAGAATAAGATGATATAATGGAACACATATAAAAAATATTATTTGGTTAGGAACAAATTGAGCTTTGGAATAGATGTAGGACATGAATATTTTATTTCGCACCTTTTTATTTCCTTCTCATTCATGTCTTTGTTTTATCTAAAACATCAAATGTTGTCTAATTAGTAGCCTTAACACTGATTAAAAATAAAATAAAATAATAGCGAAGCCCATTTTATGTGATTGTACACTGTGCAATACACAAAATAAAATAAAAACGATTATAAAAAATAGACTTGCACACTGCACTCCCTTTCTCCTTCAAACGATTGGAAAAAATGGCATGTGCTTGTAGGAAAGAAGAGTTTCCTACTGTTCCCCTCATTATTTCCCCCAACCTTGCACTTGTCCTCTCTCTAACCCATTCCTCATCGCCCCTCAAGTTTTAATTCTTCGATCCATTCCCTTCAGCGATTCCATCATACATTTCATGCAAGATTTCTCATTTAGTCTTGAATACTAAAAATCATATATCAAATACTAAATGCCTTGCTTTAAAATTGTATATCTAGTAATAAGAATCTTTGAATAAAATTAATCAAAAGGTACAACATATTGTTCGGAACTAATTTTTTCATCCATTAATAAGTGAATGCCAAATGTTATCAATTTAGAAAAACAATATAACTATAAAGTAATATGTTAAAAAAAATATTTGTTAAAACAATATATATCTTATAACACTGATAAATGACATCTCGACTTAGACATTGTAAGAATGACATATCTCCAATGGTTGTAATGGTTTGAGCCTGAACAAATTTGTATTCTTGACCCATATTTCAATTTTAAAATTTACTTGAATATTACATTACTATTCATTAAGTAAATTTGACTCCCAAATATGATCTGTCTCTTAATTCATACAATTTAAATCTAAAATGCTTATAACTATTAAATAGATAAATTTTAACAACAATTGTTTGTAGATTTGTATGTCTCACATTATTATTTTCTTGGGCCCATTTTTCTTAAATATAAAATTTATGAGACCAATTCTAATTATTATCCGACGTAGATATTTTGTTAGTGTTATTTTGTGTTCTTATTAATGTACATGACAATATCAACCATCTCCATTACAACTTGATAAACAAATTAATCGAATTTATTATCTTAAGTAAAACTATGTAAAAACATCTATAGCCAAGAAACTTGGAATGCCGATATAAACATGCTTGAATTATTTCAAAAAGATAAATATATAATAACATACCATTATGTTTCACTGTTGATGTTTTCGTATCCTTATACTTAATCATAGCATCACTAGATAGTGCCCCTGCTCTCGACGAGTCATATCTTTTAACATATTCTTAACAGAAAAATGTACTAACTATACCTATACTTATTAATATATAACTATGTAAGAATATGCTGAGAGACATAGTCCAAGGGGAATTACAATAGTACATGTAGATTGTATGCTTTATCAAAATAATTGACCCTCTAGTCTCGAAATTGGACAAACAAGACCTCAATTGAGAGGAAATCCTAGGGATCGACCTGGCACATGGGAGCTACACGTTTCATGTTCGTGATATAGAAATTAACAAAATGAAGTAGGTTGACTCTAACATTACAAAGTTAGATCAATTAATATGAAGAAGCTAATGAAGTCTGATAATTCAGACTTTAATAGGTGATGGTCATTTGGAGGTAGGCCAAAGTGAAGATTTAAGGGACTACAGCGACCAAGCAAGCATAGACAAAGACATACATGCAAATTATATGCTATTTGAAACCTGAACAATATAGTATAATATTTGAAATCATAAGAGTTTCACAGTTTCAGAGGTTTTCCGATCTATGTAAAGTTAATATGTGAGATCCACGTGGGGAGACATTAATAACCCCAATAACCAATTTAAGTTCTATGAAACCCGAAGTCCCCCTTAATTTTTGATATGGGAGATCAGATTTACATAAAATCTATACTTTAAAATATGGAAATCTCTCAGTGTCCTCTGAACACACACTACCAACAATAATAATGGAAGTACAATAAAACCATTTTAGATTGAGTAGTCTTTAGATTCATCTCACCTAAATTTAGAATGATGAGGTATGGGCTTAATTATGAATTCCCCAATAAAGTAATAATTTAAGGTCAATAGAGTGAAATTATATTGGTACATTCGTTGGCAGGCATCCACTCCCACAAGTTATTTTTGATGGATTAGTGTCAAGAGATTGGCAGTGCATTTTCCAAGTAAATTTCTTCTTCTTCTGCAATACTCTCTCTCTCTCTCTAATCTCTCAAAATCTCTCTCTCTCTCTCTCTAGATCTCTCTCTCGGTCTAATCTCTCTCAACATGTGTGCAATTCCTAGTATAAAATGTACAGGGGTTTGCATAGTGCGACAAAGGTTGTTGATCATCTATTCTATCTAACCATGCATCACCTTCTTCTTGGGCCTATAAGCCTTCCTCGCAAACAATGTAATGGCTTCATGTATTTCATCCCATGTGAAATGTACTATGTATACTCCTTGAGCAGGGACGAAAATATGATGTTGTACAAGTTTAGATGTCCAATTTACACTTTGCAATCGAAATTTTTGAAAAGATCTCCCTTACCTCTCATTACAACAAAGTGTCCCATGCACATTTCATAGTTATTTCAAGATATGGGTGTTTTGTATTTACCTTGAAATTGAGATTGTTTACATTTTGGGTTTTGTGTTGCATTTTTCTTCCTCTTTCTTTTTCTCTTCCTTTTTCTCCTTCGTGTTCAGGTCCATTTCAACATAATGCTCAACAATATTTCTTAGTGAGGGCGGCTCCTCGTTACCAGAGACACCATTCATAACTAGAAGCTTTTTCCATTTCTGCGAGACAAACAACGCGTGTGAAGTCGATCTGTGAATTAAAAATCCAAAAACTCGTGCGCCATGAAAAATAAAGTAAACAGAACTACCTTTATTATAACATTGATTTGGTCTCTCCATTGCCAGCAACAAAATATCCACACAATAAGTTGCACCTGCCAGCCAGGCAACTTTTTCAAATGCTCGCTTTGGAAAAGAATGTTCCATGCCAGACAATGGTATGTGAGGACTCGTTTCCATTCTCGCGGCAGTTTCTGCGCATCCGTTGCCAGTTCGCTCAAGTAATTTATTGCCTCCCGCTCTTCATAGCTGTAATTTGGCAGCATCATCTGGCTGTTTAATGGCATGGACAGCAGTTTTGAACATTTTGTTTCCGACCCTAATGAAATGCCATATCCATTCTCACGATCAGTTTGGAATGACGTGTTACTCTTCAATATTACGAGTACTTACCATGTCTTTTTTTTAATAGACAATTTGCCAACGTTCTTAATGGTTCAAATAAATCTGACAGGAAACCTCGACACCTTTTTGTGACGTGTTGGCAAACGTCCAGAGTTACATGATCCCGGGTGCAATCTGCATCAAACACAAAATGTATTGCTTCTATAAACTAAAACAATAAGCACGAAAATGAAAGGTATTATTCTCTGTACATGAAATTATTATTATTTCTTAACTTGATAAAAGTTGAGAGCAACCGGCTTTCCGCGTTGGCTGATCTTCTTGTTGTGGGACATTTGAATGCATATCTGCGTAGCTTTTTTCACTGAATTCTGTAGTCCCCTCTGCAATATCGTCATCACTTCTTCCCACGTTGCTTCTTCCCTGGAACGCCGGTCCCAGCTGCCGGTCCAGAAATGTCTTTGTTTCATCTTGGTCAGCATCTGGTAACGCTAACGGAATCTGAACTATTTTGCTTATATATTTGTCTGCTAAATCTACCGGATCCGGAAAATTGTGATTATTGATATTACTATCTTGAAATTTATTTGCTATTGCTCTTGTGATCATTTTCTTGTCCATTCCGAGAATCACGTTGATCTCAGAAACCGCTAAGACCAGATTAACAGCAGACAGTACCTGATTAAAAACAATGCCATTTCAGTCACGCGCACTTGTATATATAACTAGCTTACTAGGTCAAGCAATTCAAATGATGGAAATAGAAACTACCTGTAAAATAACATTGTCTTGGCATCTATCCAAATCGTCAACAAACACAATTATGCGAACATCATCCTTGCAAGGTGGAGGTGACTTTGGAATGGAAGTACCTTTAACTGTGTCAGGATAGAGGCCGAACAATCTCCATAGCCATTCAAAAGCAATAATTTTCCATAGCCTGGAGGGTTTATCATCCATCTGTTCTTTTAAAAATTGGATGTCAGAAATGACTTGATGCTGATAACCCAGCTTGCTGCTATGGTCAGGCAAGGTGACATATCCCATTATTTGAACACTAATTGGTTTAAGCACAGAAAATAAGTGACCCACGACAGTCCAAACAACCATTGCTGGAAGACAAGGAGACAAGGAGACATTGCTGAGCGAGAGTCGTGCTTCAAGAAAGGAGACATTGCTGAGCAAGATTAGTGCTTCTGTGTTGTGACTGCCATAGTGCCTGTAGAACCACGTGAAATACCATCCAAACCCCTGTATGTGTAAGAAAATCTGGGAAATTGTAAAGCTGTGTGTGCGCGTATGTCTCAAATTTCTGATGCACAAAGCACCGCGAGAAATGCACCAAATATTTGGGCATTGAGTGACAACGAAGACACCACTGGGCTGTTCTTTGCCTTGGTCAACAAGCTACACAACACTGGGAACATTCTCTTTGACGAGATTGTGCGCCGAGGACTGTTGGAATATTTTTGGTTCGATGTCAAGCATGGCGGATTCATGCAGTTGTTGAACATGGTTATGATGCAGATGACGAACGCGAAATAGAACGCCCACAGGAGCGTCGGCGTCTCACTGCACGAGCCTATAGAGCCCATCTTTGGGACAGATTCCTTCAGTAAGCATTGTAGCCATTTTTGAAAAATAAATAAATAAATAAAATACATTTTTGAGTTTTTGAAAATGTCTGCTCCAAAAATATTGCTATATGATGCCCAACTCTTGAAAGGGCCAAATTTCGCCGCATGGAAAACCAAAATGCGGACGATTCTTCAATTCGAAGATCTTTGGGGGATCGTCTCTGGCAAAGACGCCCCTCCCACAGACGCTGATCTGTTGGAAAAATATGAAAAGGCTGATGCGAAAGCGCTAATGCTCATCACCCTGAGTCTTTCTGATGAGGTGCAGCCATACATTCGGGAAGCAACCGCTTCTTCTCAGGCATGGAGCGCATTGTGTACCATCTACGAAGCTAAGAATCTGACGAAAAATTTGCAACTTCAGACAAAGCTTCATACGATGAGTATGCATGATGGCGAATCAGTAGAAGCCTTCTTACAGCATGAAGCTGAGTTACGTGCAGAACTCTCTGCACTCGGTGAACCAGTGGACGACAAGTTGCTAGTCCCGCTCACCCTGCGAGCTCTTCCTTCCGGGTTTCAGACATTGATCACCATGTTGACAATCACTCAACAGGAGGTGAGTTTTGCAACCCTGGTGAATTATCTCCAGCAGGAAGAAGCCATGCAAAATGTACAAGAAGCCTTCAAAGACAAGGATCTCATCACGAGGCAAAAACATAAGCCTCGGAAAGGGCAATCAGCCCCCCAGAATCAGAAGCAACATCCTCAGCAGCCATCTTCACAGCAGCCATCTTCACAGCGGCCACCCCAGAAGCAACATAATCACAAGGCGGATCGGTGGTGCCACATTTGCTCCACGGATACGCACATGACTGCGAACTGTTATTACAACGGTCGCAAGTATGGAAATTATGGCAAAGAGAGAACTTCTAGCCGAGGATATTCCAAGAAATCCTGATGGCATGCTTGTAATCAGAGGCAGAAGGGCCACATTGCTGCTCAGCAGGATGCCACCTCCGATGAAGAGGTACCAGATACGACTCATTCTGACATTGTTCTAGTCTCACAGACTTCGCAGCCGTCAGAAGATGTCTGGTTGATTGATTCAGGCGCCAACAAACACATGACTGGCAACAAGAAGTTGTTCCATACTCTGAGTGACCGGCCCACTAGAGATCGGATCACCATTGCAGACAATCATGAGTATATTGCAGCAGGGATTGGTGATGTCATCATTCCTCTTGGAACACGAAGATGTACACTCACAAAGGTGCTATATGTTCCAGGTTTGACTTCAAATATTTTTTCTGTAAGTCAACTTCTTAACCATCGAATGCAGGTTGAATTATTTGTTGAGAAAGGGGTCAAGTCCTGCATCATTTCCCAAGGAGAGTCAGTCATTGCTCAAGCATTTCTGAAGGGCCATCTATTTACACTGGATGCGGTCACTTCATCGAGCGTTGCTCTCTCTGCATCAACGGCAGAGTCCACTGCACTTTGGCACTTTCGATATGGTCATCTTTCTGCCGGGGCTCTGCATCAACTCAATGTGAAGGAAATGGTAAGAGGGCTTCCTCCACTCTCCCATTCCTTACCTGTTTGCTCGGGATGTCTTGCGGGTAAAAAACATAGAGGTCCGTTCAAATAGAGCTCTTATCATTCTACAGAGCATCTTCAGGTCATTCACACCGATCTGTGCGGACCCTTGCCAGCTAGCTTCCAAGGTTTTGTGTACTTTCAGCTCATCATTGATGATTACTCATGGAAAATGTGGGTATATTTCCTTCGGAAGAAGAGTGAGGCACTTGCAAATTTTGCACTCATGAGTTTAGTTGTTGAGAGCACCGAACCTGACACTGTTCGTGAGGCATTAGACCAACCACAGTGGAAACAGGCTATGGATGCTGAATATGATTCCCTGATTCAGAATCGGACGTGGGAACTTGTTGATTTGCCTCCAGGTAAGAAATCCATTGGCTGCAAATGGATTTTCAAAACAAAATATAAGGCAGATGGTTCAATCGACAAACACAAAGCACGACTTGTTGCAAAGGGTTATGCTCAGCAAGAAGGAATTGACTATGACGAGACCTTTGCACCCACTGCGAAGATCAAAACCATCAGAGTTGTATGTGCACTGGCAGCACAAAATGGATGGAAACTTCAGCAGATGGATGTCAAGAGTGCTTTTCTAAATGGTGATCTACAAGAAGAAGTGTACATGGCCCAACCAGAAGGGTTTGTAGACGAGCATCAACCACACAAGGTATGTCGTCTGATAAAGTCTCTTTATGGACTTAAACAAGCACCTAGGGCATGGTATATAAAAATTGATGATCACCTATTGCAGCATGGATTCACTCGTAGCCCCTCAGATACAAATTTGTATATCAAGAAGGTAGGAACAGAGATTGTCATTCTGGTTTTGTACGTAGATGATCTTGTGATCACAGGAAGTTCTGACAATCTTGTAGATGATGTAAAGAATGATTTGAAGAAATCCTTCGACATGACTGATTTGGGGCTACTTCACTATTGTCTTGGCTTAGAGATATGGTAGAAGAAGAATCATATCTTCGTCTCCCAGATGAAATATGCCAAGACACTCCTGGAAAAGTATGGGATGTCAGATTGTAAACCAATGTCCACACCTATGGAAAAAGGTTTGCAACTATCTAGATTCCAGGATTCACCACAGGTAGATGGCACTCACTACAGGCAGCTTGTGGGGAGTCTCATTTACTTGACTTATACCAGACCAGATCTTTGCTTTGCAGTGAGCTATCTCGCCAGATTTATGCAGGAGCCGAAGAAATTTCATTGGATAACAGCAAAGCATGTGTTGAGATATGTCCGAGGTACAGTTGACTTTGGTTTGGAGTATCAGAAGAACACTCAGTTCTTCTTACAGGGATATACAGACTCAGACTATGCAGGATCCGTTGATGACAGGAAATCCACTTCAGGATATGTTTTTCATCTCGGATCTGGACCTATCTCATGGATCAGCAAGAAGCAAACTGTTGTTGCTCTCTCATCCACTGAGGCTAAATACCACGCGGCACGAGGAGCTGTGTGTGAAGCAATTTGGTTACGTCGCATTCTTGCAGATATAGGGATTCCTGAAGAGAAACCTCCCATCATTCACTGCGAAAATCAAGGTGTGTTGAAGCTTGTGAAGAATCATGTTTTCCATGAACGAACAAAGCATATTGAGGTCAAATGTCACTACATTCGTGAACAGGTCTTGAACCACCAAATTCAGCTCCAGTACTGCCCTACTGATTTTCAGGTTGCAGATATTCTCACCAAGCCTCTCGGCAAGGTGAAGTTTGATTTGTTTAGGGGGTACATTTGTAAGAGCAATGTATTAAGGGTCATTTTTTTTTTTGCAGTACATGATTGTCTAAATCTTGGATTCATCATTAAGATATTATTAGTTGTTAATAAAGATTTCATTGGGGTTAAGATTCTAACTAGAAACATTAAAGTTTTCACTCGTGTTTCACTTGAAGAGATATACATAAGTATACTCTTTACATTTTCTACGGGTAAGATAGATCGAAGAGTTTCTTAATCAAGTTCCTTCTATTTATTATAATTTTATTATCTTCCAAGATTTAATCATTGATTTCACCTTAAGACTATTCTAAGGACTCACCACAATAAGAGATTGTTGATTAGTTTACGTGGGGTCACAAGGTATATTTGTTTCTCTTGTTTTTTTGGCTAGATTCAAAACATAGTCCTCTACCAAATGACACATGACCAAACGTAACTAAAGCGATGTAAGTTGATTCAAGTTGAGATAGTTAGAATTAGGTTTGACAATTCAAGGATAAATCATATTCTGAAAAGTGAAAATTTAACGAAGGATACGCATGTCAAAACAAGTTCATTTAATCTTATTGACAATAATATTTCTCAAATTGACTTTCAAATGATAACAACAACCTACATGAGAACAATAAAAAATTATAATGCAATGCCTTCTAAATAGTCTCCACAATTTCCATACCAATTTTTTAAAACAAAAGAAAAACATTCGTACAATAGCAGTTCCTAAGAAGGCCGGAATCCACTTTCTACACGTGTTTCTTTTTCTCTCTCTTTTTTTTTCTTTTCTACTCAGGAAATCCTCCTACACATTTGTTAGCACAGGTCAGTTCGCAAGAACTGAGCACGATAAAAGCTATAACATTAAGACAATATGTTGTTATCTAACTGTTTCAAGGAAGAAAAGCACCGTTGCTTATGAAAATAATCCAAGAGTCTAAACAAGAGCAATTAAAGAGTTGTCCAAAAGCATAAAATGTCAAAATAAAAAGAGGAAGGCACTAACTCTATTTAATTATCATTTTCTCATAGGAGAAGTTAATAAACCATCATAATGAATTCCACCCATATCACAATAATGACCATCATTTTAACAAGATAACATTTCGAAACAAAAACAATTACCAGAAGAAAATTAGTTTCAAACGTGATCTATCCCTTATTTGTTTAAGTTAGTTCACCAAGCCAGGGATTCACTATTCCACTGTAAGATCCCGAACAATCAATCAACATGAGAATATCTAAACCAAAATGACTTAATAATATTAAGATGATGTGCCTATAATAGTTAATTTTATAGATCAGTACAGAATAAGTAAATTGGAAAAGAAAAGGGATGAAATGCACAAATGACCCCGTATGGGCCACATCCTATCCTAACAATCCTTCTATTAAACTTTCTTCTAATCAAGAGAATGTCTTAAGAAAAAGGACAAACTTGCCAAGACCAAACATAACCATTATAAATCTTACAGGAGGTTTACTCAATCATTCACAAGATCACAACACAGAATACATAGCTTCTAAAGGATCTGCCATCAACACAAGTTGACATCAACCTTTCTGGTCAACACATAACCATTCTACTAAAATGACAGCAAGGAGGTCGTATCACAACGAGCATCACAATAACCAGTCAACCAATGAGTTTCCAAATACACCAACCTCTAAGTCACAGGAGAATGAAATTTAAACATTTTAAGGAGCAAAACGTAGAGTAATTTCTTACGCATAAAACCAACATCCCAATTTTAAGATTTGAAAACTTCCTCAATAATGATCAAGTAGATCTTGTATCCTCCAACATATGTGAAACAAAATCAAGGTACGAAAAAGAGTATTTACTCTGACATTTTAAGCTATGCAAAATATGTGAGTAACGTCTAAAGGAGACATTCCATAGGATCAACTACATTCCTCAAAACATACAATAGTCACCAAGGGAGAGAAGATGATTCCAAAGACAACAATATCCAAACGGTGAACATGAACTAATACCAAATTATGAAGATCAAACATGATGCTGGAAGAATAAAATAGTTCTTCGAGGGATTTACAAATAACAAAAAAAATAACTAACCTAGTTTGAGAGTAATACCAACTTGGCTTAATTCAAAAATTAGTCAAGCTAAGCACACACTAAGCCAACTGAGAAGGGTAACTAGAACCTAAAATGAACTAAAAGAAAAATATAGAGACAAGAATAGCATCATTCACCTATACACAATGCACTTACAGTACTCAATCACTATTTCGCAAATACCCAACATAAGCCAGAACGACAGATCTCGAACCGAAACAAGTATCCAAAGGAAACAGGCACTATAAAATTGAGTCAAACAACAATGTTTGATAAAACATTCAAATCGTGAGACCATCACAAAGAACTAGGAATTTTCATTGTAGGACCCCCACCTCTTTTGTTTTATTAGTCTTAAGAACAAAGTTCACCCAACTAATATTTATTAAAACCCAGAAAACAATATAAAAGGCTTCAACCAGCGCAATCATTTCTAATGCTAGAAAAAATATGAAAGAGCAAGGGAAGTGGAAACCAAACAACATACCATCACATGAGACATTTATATGAAGAGCAGAGTCATTTAATGAATCATTTAAATAACAACATAAGAATCAATGGTATTGAGAATATCATGCTTGATTAAGCTCCCGCAGTCGAGCACAAGATGGACAGGGTCTGCAACAACATCTCAAGCCCACACTCCATTGTCCTCCAGCCTGCTGGGTCATCTACACTCTTCTCACAGCCAAAACGTGGCACAGACAAGTTACAGCCAGGGTATGGAGTCCCCAAAACATAGCTCTATAATACCTTGAAGGAAAGGTGGTCTCTAGGATGCTACACTGATAGAAATTTCTGTACATAAAACAGCTTGATCTAAGACCCCTGATTCCACCATATATGACCAACAAAACAATGGTTTCCAACCTGCTCATCTCACCCTTCAGTTGCAACAGCCATGTATTGCATGTAAAATGCGGAAGAGTAAAACCAAAAGGAAGATAAACTATCTGATAAAGTGCCTCCAAGAGATGTGGTTTCTAGGGATGCCACATACACAAGATGAGCACAGAAGGATCTATAGAAAATGACCCACATGTGTCCCAAATGGCTAGCTTTCTTTACCAGCATTCACATAGCCAGTGCTAGAAGGAGCTTGACAAGGGTAATGACGTCCTCCCAACAAAGCAACTAGAAAATAGGACTAAATGACAATGTCCCAGCCAAACAAGGACTATGCACCAGAAATCTTCACGTGAACAGTCATCATGGCTTGAGTAGGTTACAGTATGAACCAAGGTAAATGTACTTACCACCACCATGAAATCCTAAGCATCAGGAGAACGAACTGGTCCATGCTCTTGTTGCACGTGCCTAGGGAGGAAATCAAGGAGATTGAGATCCAAAAGAAAGTAGCCAAAACTCCATGGAAGAATACACTCCAATATTTTCCATGGCATGTCCCCACAAGACTGTCCTCCACCATCACTTTTTCCATGTAGAAAACTATACCTGGCATGCGCTGGATACATAAAGTCCAGGGCATGTTGAAAAAAATAGGACAAAGAACTGTTAAACATAAAGACATGTGCCCCACTATGTAAACTTTTCTCCGAAATCACGAGCAGGGAGGAAGGAAGCAAGAGGCTTCAAACCTTTACGGAAGCATACACAAACTTGACCACTCACTTCCTTCAGCGTCGAAGTGGCATACTTCTACCTTCTGATTGATTTGGCCTTGCTCTTCTTGTTGAGTTAGAGTGCTTTGGTTTTCTGCTGCACACTGGATCCTATGGGCACGAAGTGTAATAGTTTGAGATCATTGGACAAGCTAAACCAAGCCACGACAGTGACTCCACCTTGCAACTCTCTACTCTCCAATGCGAGCTCACACTTAGCGTAGTCCACGCTGACTCATTGCATCGTCCAATGCCTTTGGCATTATACCGGATCACGGGCTCTTCAACTCCTTTCCGAGATCAAGGGTCTCAACTTCACTTTGTCTCAGATGAACTTTCCTGCTCGAGATCATCCATCTAAGCCTGGCCCTTTTTCAAAATATCTGCGACTAGGAGTCACCCCTCCCTCCATGATTTTCAAACTTGACTCATATTCGGGCTCCACTGAGTCGACCCATGTTTCCTTGCCAGTATACTTGGAGCTAGTGATCAACAAGATAATACTTGCAGGCTACGACAGGGAGCCATGGCAGCAAATTAATGAGCCAACCATCCAATTGGTCCTGTCAGCAAGAAAAGAGGAAAAAGGCTCTTCCACCGTCTCACGCAAAACATGAAATTAAAATTTCATTAAAGAAGTGACAAGCAATGTCACCCATCCGCCAGCTAACCACAACATAAGGATAATAAATTTTATTTTATTTTATTTTTGGAGCCCACGCTTTGGGGACAGGCCGCTTGCCAGGAGAAACAAGGCTGGTAGATACAACATTAATTTTAGAAATTATCAAGGGTCCTTCAACATTATAAAACAGTACCCTCCTACAAAGGTGCCACACAAAACGGAATACTCCTTACCACGCAAGCAGAGGTAGGCCTACGGGGGGGAAATATTGATTAAAAATATATTTACACTTATCTTTAAATTAACTTGATATTAGGTGCCTTAAAAGAAAATTCCTAAACACTCTTCTTTTATACGTTTTTTATTTTTCTTTATCCTTCACAGCCTTTAAATAATAGCGTCGGCAGCAGACTACTTAACTGAGAATTCGATAAGCCTAAAATGACCAAGCTCGTAAAAGACGTTACAGGGAACCCTCAGCGACTAGCAAGCAGTGATGACGGCACCAGGAGGTATGACTGGGAGAAAAAAATACGCTGATTTAAAATTCACAACAAGATTGTAAACCCCCAACGATCAAAAGAAGCTCAAATAAACATTTGGCGTTTAGCAGAAAGGGGTAAAAGAAGTAGAAACCAAATGAGGCATTACAGTTAGAGGGTGGAAAAGTGTGAGGGTGGTAAAACGGAAAGGGGAAAGAATGTGAAAATCAACCCTACGACAATCCGGTGTTTGAGCTCCACTCTATAGTTGTTTTACGACGATGTCAATTCATTTAGCTGCATCATATTTAATCTGGTAGATAAGGCGAAGACATGGACGAGAAGTGGGAAACAAAAATGTGTGAATTATTACCCATTTGAGTGGAGAAACATTCACAAAGGTGTCCAATATGGTGTTCTTCTTCCACTTGGCACCCAACATTGAGGTTCTTGTGGGAAAGTTTATTTCTTAGTCATATCAAAAAGTGTGAATTAAAATACCTACATGTCCCACACTCATTCAATGGATCATTTTATTCTTACCCAAATAATATTTTTTGTTTCTACTCTATTGAAGCATTTCAAGGTCATAATGAGGGGGGAAATGGGTAAATAATATTTTTTATTTGTCCTCTATTGAAGCATTTCCATTTAGCTTAGCATAATTATCATTAATCTAAGAAAATTGCCAATAATTAAATCATTATAGAAGTAATGAGAAATTTTTACAAGAAAAAATACTCTTTAGTCAATAGAGCCTATGTTACAATTTTACAAACTTGCAGAAATAAATTATACTATTTCAGAATTTTGAGTAGTAGATAAGCTTGTGTGATATAAGTACAGAAAGAGATTGCTTCATGTTATAATGTCGTCTATTACAAAATTATTGCTTCTCAGTTTGTATCACTTAGTGAAGCAATTGATTCAAGTTACAAGTTTAAAAAGTGTACCAGTTGTATTTTATGATCTATATCAATATTTTATGTAGAAATTACATTTTAATCTTTGAGTCCTTACGACATGTAAAAATGCCACCTCAATCAATGCTGGTGTCTTCCCTTCATGAAAACACGGGTGATCGAATGCCACCATTCCCTTCTGAACTTTTTCTCCAGTTTAGTTCTGCATTTAATTTTTTGCATCAATGGAAGATAAGAGGTTGCTTTCAGTAACAATCCTTCAAAAATATGGCTTGGTTTTCTTGATTTGTTACCTGTATTATGGAATCCACTGTCAAGATATCCTCCCTTAATGGAATCCTTTGAAGGGATTCTAAAATAAAAAGGGTGCAGTTTGATCCACCCATTTTATGACAATTGCTTCCATTGAAAGCCTTCTCTTTCTTCACTGTCACTTGTTTTGCATCTTTTCCCTGGTTTTGTTCAAACACTTTTGTTGTCAAATTGATGGTCTATATTTTCCCTTAAGGTTTTCATCTTCTTGTTAGTAAGTTTCATAGGTGTTTCTATGTTATCATTTATTCCCCTGCCTTCCATCCTCTTGTAAGGTGTACACTTCTTGACAACTCTGTAAACATGGACTTTAATTTTGATTTTGTTTTTTCTCTCATCTACCCGCTCTAAGATGCAAACATCACCTTCCTCAAGTTTATTATCAAGTGTCAAAGACCCTCACCCTACACACAGACCAGGAGAATGGCGATCCAGCAAATATTTTTACATCTCATTCATTATTATTGGGATCCACAAGAGTCAACTTTATTCTCTCTCTCTTGGTAATCTTAGACAATCTCCACAATTTCGTGGTATATTATATACACCAAAGTCACACAACCTAGATTACATTAACTTGTTTGATGGTTCTCAGCCCCTATTATTCATAAAAGAACAAAAACTAAAACCATTTCACAATTTACCAGTTAAACCCCCTTAATCCAGACAAAATAGAAAACAAGGAAAAACATGAAAGACTGAATAACATTGCATGCGACAATTAAATCTCGATTAACCAATCCTAATGCAAAAAAATATAAAGACCTAAACGTACACAGAGGGGGAGAGATTTCTTAAAAGCGAAAATCCTTGGTACACATTAGATGGCTTCATTAGCAGTAAACAGAAGGGCTTATTTGATGTGAATGATTTAGCATCCTCAAGTGCCTTCTTTCGTTCTTCTTCAGTAACAGGATGCCCACAAGAAACAAAATAAGCTTCTTGATAGGTTTCTTGGTCACTCTTAGGCCCTGCAGATTTTGGTGTCTAGTGCTTCATCACAGCAAGATATGGCTGAAAATATCCAAGTTTCTTCTTTTGTTTTCCTACATTGAAATTAAAATTTGTGGGTCTCAGATTTCTAACTAAAGTTCTATTCATATTGACTAGAGTAAAGTTTAACAATCATAGATTTATGGGTACTTACCATTAGAAGAATATTTAGCTTTAGAGACCCCTAATTTTGCTCGGGTATTTTTCCTTTTCTGGTCATAAACCAAATCAAGTGGACGCAAACTATTAATGGGTTGCTAAAAACTCCCAAAAAATCTAATTTTTCTTTCACAAGCACTTTTTTCAAATATCATAACTTTGAAATAGGACCTAGAAATGTACTTAAACACTAGAAATTCTCCTAATGCAATTTTGCGATCATGCACAACACTCTCCCAACCCTATCTAAACTTTATTTCAGTGCCACCACGCCATAATTTTATTGTAACGACCCAAAAAATTCACACACGAACAACACAGTAAAAGACAGGATATTTTTTTTTTTGACTTGCTTCGACACACAACATGACACAACATGTCTTCAGAAAGTTACAACCAACTCTGGGAACCACTTGTTACGGGGATGACCACAAGGTCATTACGGAAACGTTCACACCCAAAAGGATAATACACTTTTTTTCTTTTCTTTTTTGACAGAACAACATAGAAGCCCAACCACATGACACTCTCACAGCTAGGGCAAGCCACAGTAAGAAATGATTGAAGGTTATTTATTTTGATAAAACACCCTTTAACTCATGACTTATGTTTTCAGAGAGATTCCAGATATGATTCGTACAAATTCATCTTACCAACTGAGTTATTTTCTTATACACTGTAGAGTAGTTCACTTAAAGTCTTCTCCTTTATGAAAATTAGTTGTTTAATTCCATTATTTAATAAAGGAGATAATTTAATTCCACAAGGCCATCTATCTATACTTACTTCACTAAAATTTGCTCAAAACCTTGCTACCGCATGGATTCGTGTTCAACATAATTAAGAGGAAATTACAAAGCACCTTGGGAAAAAGTTAAGAGAAGGAGGTCAAGTTGAATTCCTCCTTAAGACGTCATTAGTTATTACCAATATTTAATTGGAGCTTGAGGTTTTATCCATAATTATTAACGATTTTTACTTAGGCTTCCCTGAAAGAGCTTTATAAAAGGAGATTATTTACTTTCCAAAAGGCTGAGAGATAAATTGAGTGGTTTCTAAATTTTCTTCTCCTACTTGCTAAATCTTATTATCTTCCAGAAACTAACCATTGTTTTCCCTTAAGCTTGTTTAAGAGTTCACCCAAAAGGGGTAGTGTTCACTAGTTTAGCTAGGGATATCAAATTTTAAAATTTTACTTTACAAGGATAGTTTCACCTTTGATTATTTCAGGAATCTATTGTTCTCAAGTAAGTCATCTCTACATTAATTTATCTAAATATATATATTTAGTTAACTTCTATAAGGGTTAACCACTCCATTTAATTTTACTTATATCACATCATTACAAGGTGGTCAGAGAGTTTTGACTTAACACTTTATTCTCAGAATCAAGGTTTTACAATACTTATGCCAATGTAATGATTGAATATCATTTCACACCAAGGTAAGTTACTAGTCTAACAACAAAAGGGAAAGAACACTTCACCACGTAGTTTTCCGAACATACCAAGACAAGAGATCTTCTAAACTCCTTGCAAGCAAAGTTACAAAATTTACAATGCATTGAACTTTCTACAAAGAACTTCATAAATTGAACTGATGAAACTTTTACACTCTTTTCTTTAATCTACTCGCATAATCCATCTGCACAAATATTAACTAGAGTCAGTTCGCTAGAACTGAGCATGCTAAGATATAATCCTCACCTAAAAATTTATACCATCTAGCATTTACATAAATGAAAGGCTGCAATAATTTCTATCAAAATTTCTAACATGTATTCAAATATTAACTGTGCATCTCATGATAATACATATCATAACTCATTATTGTTCACTTCCTTAAGATCTGCTTACATAAGAACACAATTCCATGTAGCTAGGTGTACAACTGTAATCTTATATTTAATCGTAATTAAATTATAGTAATAATGATAACGCTCACTTAATACCTTCAATTTACTTCCCATATATAAGTATCCAATAATATTATCTTTCTGTTAAATAAAAGCACCAACAACATTGAGCTTCGATAAAAATAAATACAAGTATCAGTCTCATATTACTCATCGATAATACCAAGTATCAAACCTTTATAGATAATCAATGATATGTGAGTATAATTTTGATATTTATCTCACAATTTTATGAATATAATTACGTTAACAAAGATTTCACCAATCAGCAAGTTCATATATTATTTGGATGTCCTTTTGGTTGCTTATTACCATGTCTTATATATTTCTTTTAGTAAAAGTGTCCAACTCATAAGAATGAGTTATGATCGACAATATTGTCATCTTTTGATAACATGCCAAAGATACATTTGACTAGCTAAGACATGTAAGTGTGGTCCAAGCCACTATAAATACAAGTATCAACATTATCTCAACTCCAAATGAGATGCAAGTATCCATTTTTAGCTAACATAATAATCATCGTAAATGCCAGAAAACATTCCACTCGTTAACCAAGTATTGAAATAACATATTTATCCTTACTGGTTACCTAATAATATAATATTTCATATTATATAATTCAACCTCCACTTGCATACCCCAATTTATGGGTATTAATTATTGTTCTATATAATGAAGTTAAAATAATTTCAGGTCAACTTCTATCCTTACTATCATACATAGTATGTACGAGTCCCCATTATGGAAGTTGCTACCTTTACTTAAGGCTATGCATGAATCCATTTTAGGGTAGTTCTCATAACTTCCCTATTCATCTGTTTTCCTACCAAAAAGCATTTCAACAAACTTATAAGTCAAAGTATAGGATAAATTTGTAATCTCATAATTCAAGCATTGCCTTGAATTCATATGCCATAGGGCCATCACATGTCAGTCAACTTGAAGGATGTACACATTCACGAGAGTTCAATGTATCCAATATTACTTTAACTGATTTGAAGATCCAAGTAGTGCCTCAACTTAAGCCATATAATTATCCACACAAGCTAACGTCTTGAGTGCTTACTGTATCCAAAAAGATCACAAAAACAACCCCATTAACACATGCTTCAAGAGCGTTCCAATCTAAAAATAAGCTCATAGTAATAATAATAACAGAGGGCCTGGTGAGGGGTTTTCAATAATCCCTTAAGGTAAACGGTGATCATAAAGAGTCAGATGGTATCTAGAAAGACCAGTAAAACCAGTACGACTCCCCAAATAGAAGCCTCCAATTCTAAAGGGGTTTATATCATTATCAAATCACATAAAAAGACAAACATAGTCTTCCAAGAAAATTCCCGTTTTCAAGCCATGTTCTACAATTAAAAACAATACAAGGAATATTCTAAGTCTCATTCACACACCACAATATTTTCTACAGAAACCACTTTTCATAGGAATAATCATGGCAAAAAGATAAACCAACTTTATAAGGTCGATAAGCAATAATCATTGGAGAGAGATTTCTTCTTGTCAAAAAGGTAATTAAGATAAACTGTAAAGGGCAGAGAGATCAGCTCATGCAATTATGACTAAAAGTCATTTGAAACCCATCTCTTTCTGGGCATCTCTTTCAAGAAAGAGTCAATATATGTCAGTACATGTTATATAATATCTAGAGTCCAAACGCTATTTACTTAGTAAAACAAAAACACATCAACATTCCAAAAGAAACCCACATCTACAGCATTTGAACAAAATTGCAAAGATTGATTTACCCAAATACTAAAAGGGATAAATCATTAAGAGAGAGGGTTAGTCTTATCATGCCTGTTTTAAACGCATCCACCAGCAACACATCCAGCAGGGACTACATAAGCCACACGTCCCACTGATCCACTTCTTTTCGCTTTGAAAAACACCACTCTAGGCTCCCCTTAAGACGACACAACCAGGAGGAAAGCAAAGGGAGAAAATGCCGCTATCTAACCCCTGCTAACTGCACTGGGTGCTGAGCTCCAACGGTTTCAAAATCCCCAACAAAATCCTCCCAAACTCACATGGCTAGAGGCAAGGAAGGGACGGAGCAGGGTAAAAAAAAAATGAGGATATTTACATTGCATGCGGCCAACAAGAAAACAAAGCTCCTTTCCCCCAAAACGTATCAGGAAACAACATAAAACCATGTCCATATTTTGTGTTATCAGACCGTCATCTATGGGGTAGAGTAGAAGAAAAAGGCACGCATGGAAGGAATGGTTGGATTCACGTTTGGTACAGTAAAAGAGGGTGCGGGTAGGAATACGCAGCAAGGCAATCTGTGCTTCATGAATATTCTGATATGAAACAGATCCACCTCTATGAGATTCTCTTCCATGAGTTACATCGTAAAACAAGTAAGGTCTCAATAGAGAATCTTTGCAATAAATTTCATCAGGTCTCCTGGTAACACTCTCACTGTCACATAGTCGATTTTAATAAAAATATCTTGAAGGAGAATCCCGAATTTGAGGATGCATTCGATACTGAACAGATAACAACATAGTTGGACAACCTGCTTGTTGGAAGTTCTCAAAAAGGCTTCTACTAAACTGCAACATGCTTGCCGCCTGGCTAATTCCTGTTGCAGGTCGTTGCTGTGGATCCCCGACAAGAACACACCTCGCAGCACCCAAAGAAAGTGGAGGTAACACGCCTACTTCACTAGCTTGTAGCTTCATCTAAAACCACCATATCAAACCCATTACTGCGCCCAAGGAGGAACCATGAAGAAAAACACCTTGACAGAAAAGATTTTGATGGCCTCTCTGCCCACGCAACTAGGTCAAATGGTAGTTTGGAATAGGTGCGGACATCCATCCACGCGCGCAGGGGTAAGAAGAGGAGAATCTCCAAAAAGGGAACTGTTGTATATATTTTCCCCCCTGGGTAAATACAGACAACAGGAGAGTATAGAAATCAAAGAAATCTCAAAATCCCTGACATGCCCAAGGCGCACAGAAGTGGCGCACAACACAGAGTGTCAACAGACAAAATGTTGCGCCCAAGGCGCACAGAAATGGCGCACGACACAGAGTGTCAACAAAGGAAAAGTTGCGCCCTTGGCGCACGAAAGTGGCGCACGGAAAATGAGTGTCGACAGGGTAAAATTTGTGCCCTTGGCGCACATAAAGGGATGTCGACACACACACGGACGCGCCTATGGCACACCTTCAGGAGGCGCAACATTTTGAGCGCTGACAGAAAGTAGACCCTGGCGCGGATATTCAAATGGCCATAACTTTTGACTGGGAGCTCAGATTCATGCAAGGTTTGGACTTTTTGGAAAGCTTAAGAGGTCCTCTGTCCAAATACGACTGGATATCTTTTAATTGGGTGAGAAAAAATTCTTAAAAATGCATAATATAGTTCGCCATATTTTGAGTTGTTGGGGATCTCACCTACCGCCATAATGATATGATTTAAATGCAGTCTGGAGGTGGTTGGGGCAGATTTCGAATTCCTCTCTTCCCCCTCTCTCATTCTTCTTATAAACTGTAAGGAGGGGGATTCCTTCAAAGGGTTGTTCATCATTTTAGCTCTGCCCTCCCTCCTTTTCTTCTCCAGGGTTGAAAGTGGAGTTCGAACCTCCTCCCTTGCTCTTGTAATGGCGTTTTTGCCTCTTACTAATGGAATGATGTTCTGTGCAAACTTATGGAGCAACAAGACGTGTTTTGTGATGCATCTATCCATCCTTTCTTGTTTTTGCTTGTTTTTCTTCTTGCCTCTCTTCATTGCAGGTATTTGTGCATGTTTGAACATTCATTGCAGATCTGGAGCTGTGTTCATGGAGTTTTGGGACATTTTCTGTGTGAAATCTATCCTTGGGCCTGTGATGCGTCTGTCCATCCTTCCCATTGCTCACCTCTCTTTGTCGCATGGCAGTTTTGATAGATGTTCAACATTCTCCTTCTCTGGTGTATCACCGTTTTAGTGTAGGCTTTTTCTCTTTTTTCCCTTCTCTCTCTCTCTCTGTCTCCTTGGCATGGTTTAGATTAGGATTAGATTAGCTTGCCTGCACTGGAATAGCTTGTGGCAGGTAGTTTAGGAGCAGGAACCAGCCTTCTCTGGAGATTCCTCTCTCGGTTTCACAACTCCCACGCTTGGAGAGAGGTTTCCATGTTGTGCAATCACACTGGATGCCTGAACATCAACCTAGAAGCCTAATTGTGGCATCCAGGGGTGCTGTGATTTTACATCAACAGTTTTGGCACGCCCGGTGGGACCTTAGAGGTCTTTCACTTCATCTTTTGCAGGTTGATGTGTTCCTGTGAAGATTTCAGCCTTTGGAGGCACTTGCAAACACATCTGGCGACTCCATCTGGGTCAACAACCCATCTCTGAAGTTGCAGACCTTCCTTTCCATTCATTTCCATCCATTTTTTATCCATTCTTCCTTCCATCTCTTCCATCATTCTTTCATTCTATGAAGTTGTGCAATCATGACTTCATTTCCATCATGGAGTTCATATCAACAACAACAGTATATTCCACCTCCAACACTTTTTACAAATCCTCCAAATCAGCATTTTTGAGCAGATTCGAGATCAGTATGCATACCCATATGAGCAGCAAGTGCCAAAGTCAGTTTGGCTATGGAGCTTTCCAAGAGAAAGGGTGTGCATACAATGAAGACTATCAGATCCAAGATGCTGGTCTGTTGGAGAAAATCCAAAAGATGGAGGTGGGGATGGTGCAGTCCAGGGCTCAAAGCACAAAAGAAAGCTTTTGGAATCGGTTGTGGAGCACCCTGTCCATGGGTGGGACCTTTTCCAAGGCATTACAACCCTCAGGAGAAGCTTGACTTCATGATTGCAACACTGCCTTTGCTTGCAAAGTGGATTGAAGAAATAGAGGTGTATGAGAGAAGTTTTCAACAACCTTGTCAACGGGTAAGCACACCATCTCATGCCTTTCTGTTTCCTCTTTCCCAATCTGTTTCATTCCAGCAGTGTCGAGTTTCAAACTTTCCATCTGCTGTCCCAAGTGTTGAATCCATCCCCCCATCCCCTAGTCTTCCACCTCATCTCAATTCTTCTTTCCTTTTTCCTTCTAAACAGTCATCCCCCTCCACAAGAGCTAACAGAAATACCCCCTCCTCCAAGGAAACAAGAGGTTCCATCTCCTCCACCACCACAAAGAATTGTCAAATCAGTTGAGTTTCAACCTATCCCTCCTCTTGCATCCCCAATTCCATGTGGGGAAGAAGAAATTGAAAAAATCAGTCATCAAGGACAACAAGAGGAAGAGCCAAAAAGAAAAGAAATGACAGACAACTTGAAGGTTTGGGCTGCCAAATTTGGGATGACAAAGATCCCTTTGCTGGTGAAGCCCACAGAAGAGGCCAAGGTTGAACAAATGGTGGTGAGGACTGATTTTGTTGAAGAAGAAGATCTTGCAGTCCCAACTTGTCCTCTAGAGCAGCAGATTGAAGAGTTTGACTTGAAAAACTTCATGCTGGAGGAGGAGTTCAATCAAGAGCAAGATTCTCTTCAAACATTGGAGGAAGGAGAAGCTGCTCCAAATCCAAAAGAAGAGGAGCACATTCTAGCTGTGGAGGAGAAAAGTGCAGATCCAAAGGCTTTGAGCACAAAGCAGGCTACAGGAGAACCTTTAGTTCTTCTTTCTACTTCACCTCTCCCAAGTTCTAGTACTGAAGAGGAGTTTGACCTCTCAAACTCAATGTCGAAGGGAGAAAGAAACCATGGTGGTCAAGTTACAGATCAAGAGGACACCATGGAGGAAGTTGAACGTTTGCAGCAGGACAGTCATGAGGCAGTTTATCTGTCAGATTTGGAGGATTTGTTTTGATGGAGAAGAGCCGGTTGAGTTTTCACCATTCTCTCTTTCATCATCCACATTCCAAACACAAGAGTCTGCTGTCATGAAGGAGAACATTCATTTGCAGCAGCCTGCATCTTATAGAAGCTCTTTGGGATCAAGATTGGAAGATTTTAATCTTTCATGTTCTTCATCGGAGGAAGAGAAAGGACAGAAGGATTCTACCATTTCTTCCACACCATCCATTCATGAGGGTCTACAAGAGAACTCCATTCTTGGAGTTGAAAATAAGAGCTATGGGCATATCAAACTGATCAGACCTTTCCCAATCAGGTATTTGGCTTCATTGGAGCCAAAGGAGAAGCCACAACCGGGTCATGCTCACTTCTTGGCATGAGGATGAGCTACAAAGTACCAAGGATCAGCTGCCATACCTCTTCAATCCAAATGCAGAGAAACTAAAAGAGGTATTGGATTTTTCAGTAGATACCTTGATGATTTGGATAGAAGACCAGCTTCTTGTTGATTTTCCATCCATCCAAACAGCCATGATCAGTGCCAAATCAATTGCATGGCTGCCAATTTTGAAGAAAGGAAGCTATTTTGCACAACCAGTTGCAGGGTTTGTTTAGCTTGCCTTTGCTTCCAGTTAGAGTAGAGTAGGTAGGTTTTGCTTTCAGCAGAAGAAGTGCTTATGCACACTCTGCATGTTCCATTTGGAGCATGTATGATTTTCAGTTTCTGTACATAGTTTTTGGTGTTTGCTGGTTTTGCTCTTGCACAGTTCATTTCGATGGCATTTTGGTGAGAAAAACTCTAAGTTCAATGGGTTTTCAAGTGACTCAGAAGGGAAGTTTTCAAAGTTCAGATCAGTTTTCAAGCTTTCTTATGACTCCATGCCCAATGGATTGCTAAAAGGCCGCTGATCTTCTACCTAGCAGGCAGGTGACCCCGTTGAGTCGCCAAATTGTTGTATATATTTTCCCCCCTGGGTAAATACAGACAACAGGAGAGTATAGAAATCAAAAGAAATCTCAAAATCCCTGACATGCCCAAGGCACACAGAAGTGGCGCACAACACAGAGTGTCAACAGACAAAATGTTGCGCCCAAGGCGCACAGAAATGGCGCACGACACAGAGTGTCAACAAAGGAAAAGTTGCGCCCTTGGCGCACGAAATGTGGCGCACGGAAATGAGTGTCGACAGGGTAAAATTTGTGCCCTTGGCACACATAAAGGGATGTCGACACACACACGGACGCGCCTATGGTGCACCTTCAGGAGGCGCAACATTTTGAGCGCTGACAGAAAGCAGACCCTGGCGCGGGATATTCAAATGGCCATAACTTTTGACTGGGAGCTCAGATTCATGCAAGGTTGGACTTTTTGGAAAGTTTAAGAGGTCCTCTGTCCAAATACGACTGGATATCTTTAATTGGGTGAGAAAAAATTCTTAAAAATGCAAAAATACAGTTCGCCATATTTTGAGTTGTTGGGGATCTCACCTACCGCCATAATGATATGATTTAAATGCAGTCTGGAGGTGGTTGGGGCAGATTTCGAATTCCTCTCTTCCCCCTCTCTCATTCTTCTTATAAATTGTAAGGAGGGGGCTTCCTTCAAAGGGTTGTTCATCATTTTAGCTCTCCCCTCCCTCCTTTTCTTCTCCAGGGTTGAAAGTGGAGTTCGAACCTCCTCCCTTGCTCTGTAATGGCGTTTTTGCCTCTTACTAATGGAATGATGTTCTGTGCAAACTTATGGAGCAACAAGACGTGTTTTGTGATGCATCTATCCATCCTTTCTCGTTTTTGCTTGTTTTCTTCTTGCCTCTCTTCATTGCAGGTATTTGTGCATGTTTGAACATTCATTGCAGATCTGGAGCTGTGTTCATGGAGTTTTGGGACATTTTTTGTGTGTAATATATCCTTTGGGCCTGTGATGCGTCTGTCCATCCTTCCCCATTGCTCACCTCTCTTTGTCCCATGGCAGTTTTGATAGATGTTCAACATTCTCCTTCTCTGGTGTATCACCGTTTTAGTGTAGGCTTTTGCTCTTTTTTCCCTTCTCTCTCTCTCTCTCTGTCTCCTTGGCATGGTTAGATTAGGATTAGATTAGCTTTCCTGCACTGGAATAGCTTGTGGTAGGTAGTTTAGGAGCAGGAACCAGCCTTCTCTGGAGATTCCTCTCTCGGTTTCACAACTCCCCACGCCTGGAGAGAGGTTTCCATGTTGTGCAATCACACTGGATGCCTGAACATCAACCTAGAAGCCTGATGTGCGTCCAGGGGTGCTGTGATTTTGCATCAACAGGAACCAACAAATGTCTAACCTACTCCCTTCAAACAGCAATCATGCATGCAGCCAACACCCAAAATGGATTGAGAAATCAACAAGTAACAAAACCCCGGGCAAGCTTAAAAGGAACCACCATAAAAATGAAGCGGCCAGTCCTAAAGCAGGTCAAAGAGGCAATATAAACAAGAATGCATCCCTCCTTCCAAGGGCCTACATCCCCATAGAATGTGCCCAACACTCATCTACCCATACGCATTGAAAGCAATAAAGGAGCGACCAGAATTTCTGCCAACTTCCAGCTAAAACCCACGCAAGGTTATTTCTCTCTCCTTTTTTTTTTAAACTCACACATAGGGACATGTCACTGCCAAGGTGAGGAAGGGGGAATGATAGGTGGTAGCTGGAAGATTTAGTTGAGAATTTAAAATAGTAGCAGTCCCATCAAAACTTGCACTCCCTACGCACTCTCAAGATAGCAATAAAATAAATGCAATTAATCCTAGGCCAACCAAAAAGGTTACATTGCACACAACTAGCAAGCCGGAGGAGCGAAATTATAATTTATTTTAATTATAATATAATGATTGAAACGACAAGAAAACATGCCTAAACAACCAAGGGGATAAACTAGATGTTAACGTTCGAAGGCGAACACGAAGCAAAGACTGACCATGGAGCCAAGACATCAGAATTACACACAGCCGTTTGACGCTCCACAAGAGGGTCATTACGACAAGAACTAGGGTAAACGCCGAATGGGGCATTACATTTATAATACACTTGTGGCCACTTGGCCCTTCCAAAGCCATATCTTTGTAAGTCTCCTTTCTCATATTTTTTAACAAATGCAAGAGGAATACACTACAATGAAATGAACAGAAAATTAAAATAGTTTTCACAATATGCATATATATGTGCAAAAAATGATTAAGGGTGTATGGGAATTGCTGTTACTAGTTTGTGTGCAAAATATCCGAGCATGACTTTCAATAAGTACATGAAGACCTGTGAGAGCTCTCTTTTTTTTTCCACTTGGCTTCAACCCTAGAGATCTAAACAGGGTGCATTGTACCTGCACTGATGATGACATGATTTTTGCTTTATGTTATTACACTTGTTCAAGGACAACCTAAACCCCACAGTTTATGGCTCATAGGTTTTTGTATTATTTGTTTCGGTCATAACAGGCAACTCCTTCTCAATAAATTAAACCTAGCAATTCATAGCAGAATCTACGGAATTGCCAATAGTGTGTAACTATATTCTATCACCATTTTAGATAAAATACAAAAAATAATTACCTTAGAGGCCCACAAAAACTATCTTCATTATGATAACATTTGCTTTCGATGGCTAGACTCAATCGTGTGACAACAGATTAGGGCACGCCAGTTTTGAATGGATTACCAGGCTTGTCAGCCTATCAATAGAAGGAAGAAATGAATAAATGAACAGATTATCCACCTGAGGCATAACCGTAGGATTTCAACGCATTCCTGCAACCACCCTCAATGTAATGCCTCAATTAAATATTAATAAAATGGAAGAAATTAATTACTTTTAGGTGAGATGGAGACGGGTGGAAGATGGGCTGACAGGGCACATGGGTAGGCTACTGACCAATCAGTCCTGTCATTTGTCTAGCTTAAAAAATCAATAGTTTGATTTTATTTGAGATCCGAAGGCCAAATCCACGCTGAAACCCACTGCATGTTGCAAATTCAGTAGTAATCAATTAAATACAGCAAGGGCCTCTCTCAGAACTGGGGCATTATAACAATGTTTGACCGGGTGAAAGAATGAGATAGATTTTCAAGGAATATGTTGTGAAATTTCTCAGAAGGCATGGTTTCCTTCACAAGATAGTGACACTGTCTCATGTATGCAACAAACAGATCTCCATCCTGATTAGTTTACCTTTACTGACTTCCTCCCATACTGCGCCAAAATGAAGATTTTCTCATATGTTTTTTTGCAAGTTCTCCAGTAGATATTTATGCTATTGTGGAAGCATGCATTTGGCATGTGAAATGTTTGACTGAAATGCCCAAAAAAGATGATGGCCGCGTGGACTGTAACATGTCAGAAATTGTGTAGATTGAATTCTGTGGAAAAGGCTTGAAATTTTCAAGCAAATGCGTTGGACTTATTTCTACTCTCTTCATAAGTTTATCCGCTCTCATTTGGAAAGATTATTATTTGGTTTACTATTTTGAGTTTCTTACTCATGTACATTTTACTCATAAGGAGTGCTCAAAAGATTAGGATACCGTATTCTTATGCCGTAAATTGGTTCAACGATAACATGGTGGAATCTATTGTTTATTAAATATGATGCAATTTTGTTTGTGTTAGTGTTGTTTCTAGTTCTCCTCTAGGGCTCAGCAGTTTTCATGAGGTAAATCCATTCACAATAGCCCGAGTCTTAGGATTTCTAGTATACATGCTCAAAATTATACTCAGGTGTAGATCCATCCAACCTTGTCATGTACACCCATCCTGATTCAAATCAAGGAAGCTTGGAGCTGCACCTGGTCGTCTAGCATGCAAAACAAGGGAGATTTGTCATATTTTAATAGTTGCAGGTGTCCTGGTAAATATGGATGCCTAGCTGGGTTTGTGGTCTTCCTAACAAGCGCCTCGAGAGATGTGGTCACATGGAGTTTTCTTGACCATGTAAGATTATTATTTGTTTGTATTTGACAGAAGCATATAGTTTCAATGGAGGGATTTCCAGTATTGGTGTGAACAAATCTTGTTGCATTGCATCTACAATAAGTCTGTATGTGGGTATGTATGGATCTCTTAGTCATGATGGCTATACTAAGGGAGCTCAAACATTATCATCAAACACCATTAAACATGTGCTAGCCATTCTGGGTTTATATTCTTGGTTATTGAAGATCACATAAGAATGTGAGGACTACACTAACTACTTTGAGGGGCTCTAAAATATTATTTCAGCATACCATTTAAACTTGTGGTTTTATTATTGGTTCTGTGCAAAATGGGTTCATTGCAAAAATACTTTGAGGTTTTCAAGCAAAGGCAAAATGGTAAAATTGTGGATGCTCACATGAATTGTTCGATAAAATTCTTAAGTGAGATGTTGTACCGAATCCCGTGGGTTTTCCCGGCTTCGTTCCTCTAGCCATGGTTCATCTCTCCTTGTCTTTCATAATTCTCAAACTTTAGTTTTTCTTTTGCGAAAAAATATAATTTTTAAAGCTTAGGATTATCATAAGATTTAATTGTTTTATATTAACTTATTGCAAAACAATAAAATGTCGTATCGTAACTCATGCAATCAAAATAACCATTTTTGTAGGAAACCATGAACTTCAACCCTCATTTTGAGGTGATTTAGAGAACTTCCTGACCAAACTAGATCACTACAGTATTATTTTATCGACAAGTTGAAGTTGACTTCCCGTTAAATATGTTGACCATCTCCTAGTTTAAATAGATAAATTGTGACTTCTGGAGACTCGCAAAGTAACCTTCGTAACTCCAAAAAGGGGAGGTTAAGCTTCCTTCGTGTACCTTGTTATGTGAGGTGTCATCTCAATCTTTGGATCGATCCCGAATGAACATTTGTAACCTTTTTGACACCCTTATAGGAGCCCTGTTACACCGTTTTGTAGTTGTAAGAAGCTACTAAAACTAAAAAGTTGTCTTTCGTTTTGAACCGCCATTGGAGTTCTGGACAGTGAAATGCTTATCTGTCTTTGCAAACCTTATAGTATTATTATAAGACAATTGCCTCAAACTTTCATCCTGAGGAAAAAAAACTTTTCTCAAGGATAGTTTGGCAAAGCCATTTTGTAGGATCCCGGTCGTAGTTTGACTAGGTCAAAACTCAACCAATTACAACCGGAGGCTCTAGAAAGCATGCCACCATTTTTAAACCATTTGCCAATTCTGAATTCTGTCAATTCCTATGAATTCTTGGTGTATTGGAGGACACGTATAAACTTACCCAGAGTGTGTTTGCTCTTTAGAGGACAATGTTTGAAGTTGGTTTCTTAGCCTCCGAGCGTTAATTGAACGTTTTGCGGCTAGCATGGAAACGTAAGAAGGAGGTTATATGACCCATGTCGAGTTGCCTAACCACCATGGAAAACTTGATGACACTTGTAAATAACTGTTTAGAACTCTATCTTGTGGCTTCTTGTGTGAAATTTGACTTTTAGGAAAATAGTGTTTCTCTCTCTTTCCTATCTCTTCATCTCTCCTTGGTTATGAAATGAAGTGAAATGAAATGAATACATGTTTCTAAGCCTTTTCTTGCGAATGAAAATTATTATTATTATTATATGTAAATGGGAAATTAAAGACATTAATTATTTTAGATTAGGGTGGATTCCATGCCAGCGATTTATCGTTGATTTCTTGCTCACATGGTTTTGTAGGATGCAAGAAATATGGATGAAAAGATTGATGTGTAATTCATTATTTATTATTAAAATTTATATAAGTCATTGTACAATGAATATATGTATAATGTAGTCTCATGTTACAGAAAAGTTATATTTGAAATTTGCTAATATGTATGAGATGCTAGTTTTAGGGATATCTTAGGAAATGTGCATTTAATCATAGGTTCAATTTGATTCATAGTTACGTATGGTAAAAATGTTATATATATATATATATATATGGTAAATGAATTTGAATTTAATATCTTGTAGTGCATTTTCAATGTTCAATAAACAATTAATTAATTAGTGTGTTGTATTCTTACCTTGTAAATGTAATAAAGAGATTTAATTGAAACACTCAACCCTAGTATAAGATTCGTGCATAAAATGTCTTCATGTGTGATCCCTCTTACCATAGAATAAATTGAAACCGTAGAATTAACTAAAACTTTGCACTCTATGGAACCTCCTAGTTTAGATAAATAAAACCCCTAGTTTGAGTTTACCGTCATAGTCATTATGTTTAGCGACATTGTCATGAACCCATCTTTTAGGAATGACATGGTTCAACTTTATCTGGAGTATGTGGTTTCCTTCTAGGTTTGGTAACCACAAGGAGAATGTCTTCTCTTTAGGTACGACACCGTGTTGAGTGGTGAAGACCACCTTGGAAGTCACCTTAAGAGTCCTCGTTCGAATCAACGACTTTACGATGTAACCTTACCATTTATGGAGTAAGTAGAACTATTAATCCCTTAGTCTCCTAGTGGACTAATAAGGATTAAAATTTAGATCTAGAATTTTTTGCTTGTCATCGAATGAATTCCTTGTGGGAACCCCAAACAACACAAATGGAGGGAGTGAAATAGTTGTTCTATGACTTAAACTCCTTTTAATAAACTTTTTAGTTCCTCTCATCTAGATGTGTTACCTTGGTTACTAACAACATAACACCTTGGTATTTCATGAAGTTGTTTAGCATAAATATGTCCTCTCACCTTAAACTCATATATAGTTGAGGCGTAGATCCTTAGGTGCAATTGGAATCAAACTAAACCTCAGTTAATTAGGATCTTAACTTGGGGTTTGTGTGTAGTTATAGTGCTTCCAATCTTTTACTTATTCAAGATGTTATACAAGTACTTTCGTAACTCTTTATGTTAAAAATTAATGCCAAAAAGAGACCTAAGAAACAATGTAAATGAAATGCTAAACAAGAGTATATGTGATAATGGTTTAGGAACAAATTTTTCAGTTGAAGTCCTTATGGTTGATTTAAGCATTGATTTTTGTTAATAATGGTTACAATTTGTTCTTGGTGGGACTAGGCATTTGAGTCAATATAGAGTCCACTAAAAATAAAATAAAATAAAATAATGTCATGTGAGTGCTTAATTGAATCAAACTAAATTTGGAACTAAAACAACCATAGTACGAGAACAAATTTTATTCTAATGGAAGGAAGTGTATAGGAAAGGGAAACTTGAACCTTCACCTCCTTTGAATCGTATTATTTCTCCCTCGACAACTTATGGTTGGTCCCCTTGCATAATGAGGGTAAAATTAAATTTCAACTAAACATATTTTGATAAATAAACCTTTATCAAAAGAGCGAGAGAATTAGGAACTTTATATGCAATTTGAAATATGGAATATAATTATGTAAGTTATGGAGATTGTCATAAGTGATAAAAATCAAACTTAAATGGTTGAACTGTAAGTTGAATGTGGAATGAACTTATGAATATGTAGGTGGAAAAGGGAGAAAAACTTTCTTACATAATAATGTTATTGCAATGTTAATCGTAACGAATATGTAATCATGGTAATGATGTGTTGTGGGTTTGCAAATCCTTGAGTCCCGTTTCTTGTGGTTGGGATTATTGCTTTCATTCGTTCATTAGGGAAAGTGTGGCATTGATATGTATATGGTGTTGTCATGTGTCTATGTGATTTGATGACTTGTGTAAGTGTCGTATGCATTATTGAGTTCCTTTACTTGTAACCTTGTGGTGTTGCAAAGTGAGCAATGTAAGTCAAAAAAAATTTATCCTGGTATTATTATTGTTGTATTTGGGTGTGTAAAATGTGGGCATTACATTTGGTATCAGAGCGGAGGTTCATGGTCTTGAACCTCTGGGGCAGATTGGAGTTGTGATGAATCTGCATGGTGGTGGTAGAAATTGGAAGAGTAATGTGATATATGTCGTAATTGTGATATTATGAACGCACATGTTGTGTATGGAACTTAGTGCGTATTTTCTTTATCATGTTTATGTGCTTGTGATGAGAGTATTCTCTCTCCTTTTCATGTATTTTATGAAAATTTCACTTGTGATGTACCGCCTTATTGTGTGATACCCTAACGTCAAAACTTTCATGTCATACCTTTCCAGACACCCCCAGATCAACCTACCCCTCCATTTCAAGTCCAGTCTTTTCCTCTAATTGTTTATCTATGAATGTCACCAAAACCCCCTAGGTGATTTAGGAAAAGAAAAATCATTCAAGTGCCTTTGGAGCTGTATTTCTCAAGGTAGGGTTTCAAGCAAGCTTAGAAAGGGCTTTCATCATCCTTTCTAAGCCAAATGTACAAAAACTTGAGCAATGTCAAGGGCCAAATTTCATTATGGAGGTGTATTCAAGAGCCAGGAACATCAAGGAACTGATTTAGGAAGATTCTGGGAAGTTTCAGAGGTTTAGGAGCCAATGCACCAAAAATGGGTTTTTGAGGCCGAAGGAGCTTACACTGTAAAAAGTACCTGATCTTTAAGGAGTGATTCAGGGAGCTTCAGAATGAGTTAAGAGACAAAAATGATATCATTGGAAAGAAATTTTAGTCCCCTGCATGGTGGAGAAAATAGATCATCTTCAAGCACCTTGCATTTTTCAGGCCAACTCATTCTTTCCATGCATGAAGCATTTTGTTCAAACTTAGGACATAATAGGCCCCCATTGCCCAATTTTGTCCAAGAGGGCAAAAATTGACAATAGGTTTTTTTGAAAGTGATGAGAAATAAAATGTGTTTTTCGACACGTTGAAAAATACATTATGTTTTTAAGCACTTTGAAAAATGCAATTCAGTTTATAACAAGTTGCAAACTACGATGCTTTTCCTCCTTGATGTAATGATTGAATCCACATCAAGTAATTATCAGGTGGAAAATATTTGTTTTTTTTAAAGTGATGAGAAATAAAGTGTGTTATAAGACACGTTGAAAAACACACTGTGTTTTTTCAGTAATATGAAAAAGGAAAAACCATTTTCCACACGGTGCAAACCACAATACTTTTCCTCCTTGTTGTGATGATGCAATACATATCAAGTAACTTTAGACACCTAAAATATGCTTACACTTAGCATTTCCTCCCATTCGACTAATTGACGACACTTCGTTTAACTCCCCATCTTCGCTCCATTCTCGGAGGCCCATTTACGACACCTTCTCGGTCATATTCTTCCCATATTCAACTTATTTGGCTAATATCTGTCTTATTAGCTAAGCATTCCTCCTTTCGACCATTCAGAAACTCACTAGTTTTCTCTAGACCACTTCTATTGGCTTCGTAGGCTATCTATCAGTCAAAATTGGTTATCAAGACCCCTCCCAACTCTCAATGAGTCTCTAATCACTTGCTAATCAAGTTTAACTAGCCTAAACCCTAGTTAACTACCCTAAACCAAGTTTAACTAAGTCTAAAGCATGTTTATCCTAATCTAATCTAAAAGTGATTTTTGAGCTTTAGTCCCACATGCACCCAAAGTTCAACATCCTCTCATTTGGAAAACTGTAAATACAAGGCTAAGCCTACCCATTCAAACTCATAACTTTACATAACACAAAGCCAAAACAAGCCTAAGAAAGCTTAAGAGCTCATTTGCATTAGCTAAGCTAGTAAGACATTTGATCTTGGGTCATACACAATTAAAATAGATTCATCTTGCACCCACGATAGGTTAGTAATGAAATAACTAAACTTGGCCATGTAGCCATTTAGTGAGATTCATTCACCCTCATGGAGTAAACAACAAAACTGATTGCTTAAGTCTTTAGTAGGCATATTTTATTAAGCTTTCAAGAATAGAGGTTAATGCTATTTGTTAGATTGCTTTTTTGCTTCAAGTTTAATGCATGCAAAGTAGGTTTCCTTGCTCATTTCTTATCTGATGGTCCATTGAGGGAATTTGCACAAAACTTTGGAGTTTTTCCCCATATCCACAGCTTTTGCAAAAAATTTAATTAAACACAGTAACTACCATGAGGATAAGGCTTTATTTTTTCAAAGTTCTTAAAAATACAGTGTGTTAACTTCACTTTGTTTTTCAACACATCGAAAATCTCAACACCATTTTTCACGAGGTACAAACCATGTTGTTTTTCCTCCTTGTTGTAATTATGTAATGCAAACCAAGTAATTATCAGGTGGAGAAGGGTTGTTTTTTTTAAATTGCTTAAAAATATAGTGTGTTTTTCGACTTTGAGAAACACACTGTATTTTTCAACACATCAAAAAATTCAACGCCGTTTTCCATGAGGTGAAAACCAAGTAGTTTTCCCTCCTTGTTGTGATGATGCAATGCATATCAAATAACTACCAAGAGGAGAAGGGTTGATTTTTTCAAAGTGCTTAAAAATACTGTGTTTTTCAGGACATCGAAAAAATCAATGCTGCTTTCCATGAGGTGCAAAGCACGATGCTTTTCCTCCTTGTTGTGGTGATGCAATGCATATTAAGTAACTACCATGAGGAGAAGGGTTGATTTTTTCAAAGTGCTTAAAAATACAGTGTGTTTTTCAACACATCGAAAAACTCAACGCGTTTTCCACAAGGTGCAAACCAATATGCTTTTCCTCCTTGTTGTGATGATATCATTGGAAAGAACTTCCAATCCCATACATGGTGGAGAAAATAGATCATCTTCAAGCACCATGCATTTTTCAGGCCAACTCATTCTTTCCATTCACAACAGGTGATCTCTAGAGAAAATGAGATTTTTGAGGGCGTTGCAGTCAGATTCAAGCCTTGGGGCCCTCACCATTCTTCTCAAAATGTCTTTTTCATGCAAAATAATATAAAGAAGCACGCAAAAACTCATTTAAGAGCTCAAGTTCTGGCCTTCCCAAGTTTCCCTCCAAGGTATGCTATTCGATATTTAGTGAAATTTGCTAAGGGACACGTGGCAACCTGAGGTTAATATGCATTTTTATGTCCCCACTGCACCTTTCCAAAGGGACAAGTAGTGTGAAAAATTGTGCCCTCCCCCCCATTATGCATGTTGTTCACTCTTATGACCTTGACGACACTTGTTAAGCTCCTTTGACCAGTTTGACCTACTCTCCCAACTACTCCCACATGCATGCCACTTGTCATTGTGAGACTAGGGCACATTTTTGAGCACATTTTTTCCCTTTCAAAGGGGACAATAGGGACAAGAAAATACACCCGCTCCCTTTTGGCTTCTTGGTTCCTCATACGACTATTGTTTTGGCCTCCAGGTTCTTATTTTCAGCCCTTTCCTTCACTTGGCTCAACGAATAAACTTGCGACACTTGGCAAAACAAGGCTTAGGCACATTTTTGTGCACCTATTTTAACCAAACCAAAGGGACAATGGGGACACAAAAATGTGCCCCACCCCCTCTCTTCCTTCTCAAAAGATTTACAATCAGAACTTTCCATTTTTTGCTCATTCTCCCACCATCTCTCCATCTCCTCCCAAAACTCTGCCGGCTTTTCCATCAAATCTCCCTCCACCATTTTCATACTCTACCAATTGCTACCATTTTACCATATGAATAATAAAAAAGCAAAATACAGATTTTTGAAGGCTTCAGGCTTGTTCTTCGCCAGAATGACTCCATAACTTGAACACCGGTGCATGAATTGATATGAATTTTTTTGCGATCACCCAAATTTTCAGAGGCCATTGGAATCCAAGTGAAAGATTTTTCAAACACCCCCTGGAATTTTTGTAGCGCAGAAACCCCGATGTCTTCACATTGGAATTTTTGAAATTTAAAATATCCCTTTCCAGGCACCGAGTAGACTTGAAATTTCAGAGGTGCACTGAAGATAAAAAAATAATATCAGAAAAGTTGGTTTCGTCGTGAACCGAGGTCCAAAACCCAACTTTCCAAAAATAGTAGACCTCATACACATGCACTTGTTATTTTTGGTAAGTCATCATCAAAGGCAGTTTCGGGGAAGGAAGTATACACCAAGATCATCTAGAAGGTCAGAGTGAGTGATTAGGGCTGAAAAGGGGTAAAATAATAATCCCCCCTTTTTAGGTGCAGAATAGTGCCCTGGTCAAAAATGAAGTTCAAATTTGCAAATGCCAAATCAGTCTCAGCTTCAGTCATCAGTGTGTTTAAGCTGATAGGATCATCATGGTTACAATGCCTGATTAATTATTCCAGTTTCTCGTCCAAATGTCTAACCAAAATAACGATGGAATGATGACACTTCATGGCTTGCAAATGCATCATCTCAGGAGTAATTTATGTCAGTAGAACATGACAACATTGCAAAGAGTCATGGCATGATCGGTTCCAAGCTTTAATCTCCTCAGAGGAGATCATCATGAGTGACACTCACAGTCACAAAAGGACTTATTCGACAATGTTTCTAAACACTTAGTTCGTGTTGTCCATATGTCATCCAAAGAAGTTTTCTTGTGGTGTGAAACATTCAAGGATTCAAAGTTCACTACATTAGAGTCTTTCATCAGATTATCTGGCAAGGATCAATGAAATTCTTCAGAGCCGGATTCTTCCTCATTGGCATTCCTTCTCGAGTCTCTCTCTCTCTCATCTCTTCCCCAAATTTATCTCTCCTCATTCTAATTCTTCATTGGGGTTGTACATTTTAATATCACCTTTAATGTAATTAAAAAGTGACTTTTGGATTATAATGTAATAAGTTACCTTTATTTTATAACAAGGGACTTAATATTTTCCTAGGAATGTGAAAAGTCTTAAGTTGTGTAAAGGCATATGAAAATTCATTGGGGGGTAGGCGAAGAGTCAATCCACATTGCTATAAATTTGGATGGTCTCTCCATTCCAAAGGATCCAAACTTTAAGAATTTTGACTCTGTAACATTGTGAATTGTTGTAGCTTGATTGAAGCTTTGTATTCATCACTACACATGGAATAAAAACTACATTTATTCTTTTTCCCTTTCCTTGTATTTCCTTGTATTTCCCTCTTATCATACAACTTTGTGAATGTTAATAAATGAGAAAATATTTTGTGGCTTTTATTGATAAGGAGATTTCTGAAACTTTGGGTTCACGATCTCATGTTGTCTTGATGTCTGTAACAAGGTTGTTATTCTTCTTTATTGAATTTTTAACTACTCTGGTAACTGGGTGGGAACTCTACAATTTTCCTACTCACGGAAATAACCCCCCTTTCCTAATTTCCCTCCTTCTCCTTAACTCAATATAATTTCCTCCCTTGTATCCCCGTATAAGCATTTTTCCATAGGTTCAGTGGAGTGTCCCTGTGTGATCTGTGACCTATTTGGCTACCCACAACATTTATATTAGTTACATTCAATAATGGGAGCTGTACCATTCAATGCAGATGGGCGTAACCCCGTAAATGTTGGTGGAGACGCCTAATTTTCCATATAGAAAAATTTTCTCACCAACATCCTCCTTGAGGCCACTTATGAAACAACTCTTGAAAAGCTCATTTGAAAAGCCTTACGTGTAATTGGCCAAACTCTCAAATTTCGTCTCGTAATGATTTTATTCTTTTGGATCCTTTAGCATAAATCAAAATCAC
This sequence comes from Taxus chinensis, assembly GCA_019776745.2. Classification (NCBI taxonomy): domain Eukaryota; kingdom Viridiplantae; phylum Streptophyta; class Pinopsida; order Cupressales; family Taxaceae; genus Taxus; species Taxus chinensis. Next base: position 753,222,584 of record CM034151.1, read on the forward strand.
ATGAATAATGTGAGCAAGATCGATATTTTAAGGTGGAAAAAAAATAGTGGATATTATTTGGATGTTATAATTTGAGTCGTGAAAAAGGTGTGGTACATGAAGTTGTCTAAATTTTTACCTTTTCCCAACTTTCTATGGCCAAAAGGAGCTCACACTTCATTTTTGGGGACAACTAGTCTTAAGGTAAGACTTGGAGGTTTTAACCATGATTTTTAGTCTTCTCTAGCACTCTAATGGCTTAAAACTTATCATAATTACTTTCACACATCTCTTGCTCCTACAATTAATCATGTATTTACTCGAGATTAACACTAAAAAGTGGGGTTAAAAATTTCTACATGAAGAAAGTAGTGTGGTTGGGTTTCAACTCTGCAACTTATTGGATTTTTCACATTTTCATTTTGGCCCCTTTAAGCTCAAATTACACTCACGTGAATAATGGAGTCTCAGTCTAAAACTTTCACTCACTAGACATATATGGCCAATCATTAGAGGAACTCAATTATAGATGATTGTACATGCATCACCTATTTTCATGTAATTACTCGAGCTTAAAGTTAAATGGGGGCTAAAAAGCGATCCAAGAAGCAAACATTTTGATTTTTTTTGAACATGTAACCTATTGGATCTTCCCCATTTTTTAGTTTGTCCCCTTTAAGCACAAATTGCACTCATGTGAATAATGCAAGCGAGATAGAGTCGATAAAGTGGAACACAATTAGTGGATATTATTTTGGTGTTACAATTTGAGCTATGGAAAATGTGTGGTACACGTAGGTATTTAATTTTTTACTTTTTAATTTCAAATTTCCCATTGATTTATTTCTCTTATCTAACAAATAAAACATTATCCTATCAAAAACCTTGATGTCGTAGTCATGATCACAATTATTATTAGTCTAATGAATAAAATGGAAAGTCTTGCATGAAAAAATATTGGAGGGGAAAAACAGAGGTGATATTTCCAAAAATATTCACCATTTTGTCGAGGAAGGAGATGGCAAAGTAGTACGGTTGGCACTAATATCGGATAATTTCTTACGGGTTGTTTTCAAAATTGAGCAAGGTAAAACATATGGGATAAATGGTGGTAGGATTCAATGATCATGGTTGCAAGAAATTGGGGACATAATTGGCCTTATGTAAAGTCCTGAATTGGATTTATATAGAATGTGAAATTCAATGGGGTTTGCAGGTGCAATCTAGACACCAAACGAGGGATCCGTGATCTTAATCATGATATCCAATAATTTTGGTTGGGGTTGAAACATGGAACCTATTGGATTTTCCCCAATTTGTATTTTGGCCCCTTTAAGTGCAAATTGCACTCATGTCACTAATGAAAATGAGATCGATTCGATAAAGTGAAGCACATATCGCATATATTATTTGAGTGTTACAATTTGATTCGTGGAAAAGGTCCGGTACTTGCAAGAATTTAATTTTCACTTTTTTATTTCTAACTTTATATCGCTGCACTCTATGTCTTATCTAATAAATCAAATGTTTTCCAATAAAAAAAATGACAACATTTGCGTTTGGGTTTTGAATCTAAAACCTATTGGATTTTCCCCATTTTTTATTTTGGCCCCTTTAAGCAAAAATTGCAGTCACATGAATAATGTGAGAGATATTGAGATGATAAAGAGGAACACACATAACATATATTATTTGGGTGTTACAATTTGATTAGTGGAAAATTCACAGTACATGCAAGTATTTAATTTTTGATTTATTTTCCAACTTTCCATTGATGTCTTCATCTTTTCTAGAAAATCAAATAATGTCCTATACAAAATCTTGATGGCTTAAAAATAAAATTAAAAAATAACAAAGTTTGGCAGATAAAATCTACTTATCACTTATATGCCCAATCACTCGACGGGCTCAATTATCAATGTTTGTTCACTCATCTCCTATTTTCCTGTAATTACTCTTACATTAACTTGATCTTAAAATGAAAAAAGGGGGCTACAAAGTGCTACGTGAAGAAAGCATTGTGGTTTGGTTTCGACGTTGGAACCCAATGGATTTTCCTCAGTTTATCTTTTGGCTCATCTAAACTCAAAATTTACTCACATGAATAATTGAGTCTCATTCTAAAACTTTCACTTGCTATACATGCACGATCAACCATTGGATGAAATCGAAAATTGAAGATTGTTCACGCATCCCAGTGTAAATTTTAGTGGATAATCTTCGTTAATTCACAAATATTTGGGTTTTTGAAATTTAGATTTGGCTAATTTTTAAGGGGTTAGGTCGATTGCTATTTCACCTAAATTTTCTAGGTAAAGGTTAATTTTTTGGGTTGAATCACCCAGCGTTTACAGTAATAGCAAAAATTTTATATTCAAATGACCTTTACTGTATGCACAAAAGAGAAAATTTCTACCATCGGTAGCCTAATGCTATCAGCGAATAGTTGATATCGGCCAATACATTTCCTTTTAATTCGTGGCATTCACCTAGATTTCAAAAGTCATTTATAGAATTTTTCCAAGTAATATCTATGGTTATTGTTAGTGTAACGCCCCATTCATCATTGCTCTTTTTCTCCTTCGATGCTTGTGTTGCTAAGTGTTAAACGTCGTTGTTTTTCTTGTTGATCATTAGAGGATTCACCTTGCCACAAAGGATAATTAGTTGTTCTCCCTCTTCATCGTGCCTATTTGTGTTGGTGTCGATGTTTTTTGTAAATTGTCGAACTTGTTTGTTGGCCCTTGTTAATATGATTAAAAATAATTATTAACTTGTAATAATAACAATAAAAATAAAATAAAATGTAATAATATTATTAATTTAATTATCGATCGATGATAACGTCACTATCTTATTGTCGATTGTTATCAACGTTGTTGTTAATTATTGATAAACGATTTTAGTGGTTCATTGGTCACTTCGTGGACCAAGCCTATGTTTGTGCAAGAGGAGCTTGTTTGTGGATGAATCCATTTCTTGGGAGGTGGTGTTCATGCTTAACCTGTTTAATTCTTTCCCCCTGGCCTTCTAGACATTTGTGTATACCTTTTATTATAGCAATTTATTGGGAAGGTAGTGGAGGCATCCACCCACCTCGCCACTTTGAAGACACTTCACTTTTTTATCAATCCTCCTTGCTGGCTGAATGCACTATCGTGTTGTGTTAGGTTGACCTGCTATCCATAAATGGTAACGTGCTGGGCATCCTTGGTTGGTTTAACTGCCTTGAAACCTAGCCACCTGCATTTAAGACTGTATTTTTTCATTCTTTTTTTGGGTAGAAGTCTTGTTTTTGTAGTGGTGGATGCGCCTTTCTCCCTGGTTGGTGGAAAACAACATTGATTGGGATGGTTATCCTCATTAATTGTTTTGCCTTGGATTCTTGCTCATAGCCTACACCTGGTTCTCCTGTTAATTGCCTCTTAGACTATTCCTCTGTTCCATTATTTTATTGCGGGCCTAAGCAAAAGAATGTGATGAAAATGTAGCTGAAGGAAAACTGAGATGAGAGAATAGGAGATCATGTTGGTGGTGGTGGTGGTAGGAGGCAGCATGGCTGGAGCAGGTGCTTGGCATGAAATTGTGGGCCTTAATGCCTAAAAGGAACGTGGCCGCATAGGCTATTTTAGCAATGATTTTCCAGCTGACGGGTTAATGTTAAGAAATGGGGCTGAATGTTTTTGTAGTTAAATGATTTCGAATGGTTGCAGATCACCTGCTTCCTTCATCCCTGCTCATGCTTTTAGAGAAATTATTAATAGTGGGGTGCAAGTTTTGTTTAACAAGTTCTTTGTCCTTTCTACATGCCCTGGACTTGTGGATCCCGCGCATGCCAAGTTTAGTTTTTCTGCGTGGAAAAGTGATGGTGGAGGAAGTCTGGTGAGGTAAAGCGTAGAAAATATTGGAGTATACTCTTCCATCAGGTTCTAGCCACTTTCTTTTGGATCTCAATGTCCTTGAGTTCCTCCCTAGACACGTGCAGCTAGAGCATGGACCAGTTCTGTCTCCTGATGCTTAGGATTTAGTGATGGTTGAAGGCACTTTTGCCTTGGCTCAGACTGTAACCTGCTCAAGCCATGATGCCTGTTCACATGAAGAGTTCTGTTGCATAGTCCTTGTTTGGCTGGGACATTGTTATTTGGGTCCTATTTTCTAGTTGCCTTGCTGGGAGGATGTCATTACCCTTGTTAAGCTCCTAGCACTGGTTGTGTGAATGATGGTAAAGACAATCTAACCATTTGGGACACATGTGGGTCTTTTTCTGTAGATCCTTCTATGCTCATTCCATGTATGTGGCATCCCTAGAAACCACATCTCTTGGAGGCACTTTATCAAATAGTTTATCTTCCTTCTGGTTTTACTCTTCCACATTTTAGATGCAATACAGGGTGCTGCAACTGAAGGATGGGCTGAGCAGGTTGGGCATTGTTTTTTTCTTGGTCATTTATGGTGGGGGAGAGGTCTTAACTCAAGCCATTTCTGCACAAATTTCTATCAGTGTTGTCCTAGAGACCACTTTTCCTTCAGGGTATTGCAGATCTATGTTTTGGGGACTCCATACCTTGGCCGTAACCTACCTGTGCCAGATTTGGTTGTGAGAAGAGTGCGGATGACCTAGTAGGCTGGAGGACAGTGGAGTGTGGGCTTGAGATGTTGTTGCAGACCCTGTCCATCTTGTTCTCGACTGCGGGAGCTTAATCAGGCACGATATTCTCTATACCATCGATTCTATGCTGTTATTTAAATGATTCATTAAATGATTCTGCTCTTCATATGAATAGTCTCGTGTGATGGTATGCTAGTTTGGTTTCCACTTCCCTTGACTCTTTCATATTTTTCTACTCTTAAAATTTACCTTGCTGCATCCACTACTTTCCTGTAATTAATTGAGATTAAAATTCAAATTGGGGCCTACAAGAAGCTCTAAGAAGCAATAATTTATGTTTTGTTTCAAACTTGGAACCTATTGTATTTTCCCTTATAATTTTACCTTTAAGCGTAAATTGCACTCACATGAATAAGGCAAGTGAGATAGAGATGATATAAGTGAACACAACTAGTGGGTATTATTAAGGTGTTATAGTTTGAGCCAATGAAAAGGTGTGGTACATGAAGGTATTCATTTTTCAAATTTTTATTTCCAACTTTCCATTGTTGTCTTTTTCTTATCTAACAAATCAAACATCGTCCAATCAAAAGCCGTAACGTTGTATAAAATTAAATAAAAAAATAGAAAATCTTGAATGGAAGATAAAATCTACCTTTCGCTTATATGACCAACTACTAGAGGTGCTCAATCATCAATGATTGTTCGTGCATCAAATATTTTTCCACAATCACTAGAACTTAAACTAGACTGACTCAATTCGATGATTGTTATAATACGAGCGAGAATAAGATGATATAATGGAACACATATAAAAAATATTATTTGGTTAGGAACAAATTGAGCTTTGGAATATGTAGTGCCCACTTCCCTTCGACCTCATTTTGTTTTGTTGCTTTCGAGACTGATTACTTCACTATGGATTTATTATGGCCTCTTGATTTAGCATGCTAGTAGATATCATAGACATTGGACTGTTATTGATTTGACCTTTATATGATGCATATGGTTTACTGGTGGACATTTGATGACGATATTTGTATACATTTGACAGGGTTATTTATCTTTAATTATGACATGTGATATGTTTAATCATATTGAGTAGAACTTGATAATTGGACTAATGTGATGATCGTTTTGATAAAAATGAAATGTGGAATAGAAATGTGCTAGAAAGTGTTAGTGATATCGTACTTGCATAGATGATAGTAAATCATGTGTCGTTTATTTTAGATTATATTGTATATTTGGCATGAATGTTTTAATGCGGCCAACAGGCCGAAGGAGGTATTCTCTGTTCTGCAGGTATATTATATTCACAACAATATTGGGGAGTGGAGACCAACCACATCAGAATTTGAGAAGAATCCAACTAAGGTCACCATGGCAACAAGTAATTGTGTGTGTGTTAGAATTATCTGGTAAAGGGAAAATTGTGACCTAGGGATCATGTGTTGTTTTGTTTTAATCTTTCCCTCTTTTATTATGTTGTATGTGTTGCTCTTAGTAAGTGAAATTTCACTTGTGTTATTATTCATATTCTTTGGATTGGAGTTTACCCCTTTGTTAGCCATGGGTTGTAGTGGGTTAATTAAGTTAATTTGAAATTGTCCTAAACTAATTAAAAGATGTGACCTAAGAGAGTTCATTTATTAGGATTTGATTTACTTGGGTTTTTGTGTGGATTGATGTGTGTTTGAGTTTGAGTGTAGCACACTCTACCCCACATGGGAAACTCTAATTTTGCCTTGGAGGCCAAATTTCAAAGCTTGTGGGACAAGTCAAACTTGTCCCACACCTCTTAAAACCCCATGCCAACCCTACCTATGGGTTGGAAGGCCAAATTTAGGGTCTTTTACCTGTGTTTTGGGGGGATAGAAGGGTAAAAATATTAATTGCACTTTCTTTCAAAATTTAATTTTGTCCTTTGAGGGAGTGGGCTTAGTTGGAGTGTGTAAGGTGCTTGCTTTTCTTTCAACCACTTATTAATGGTGCTTTGGGATTTTATGTTGACCAAATGATGTGGAGGTGGAGGGAAAAGGAGGTGGCATCCTACTTGGAGCCACATCATCCCTCCCTCTCTTTTCTCTATTTATTTGATCCTCTTGTTTGTTTTGGGGGTTGGAAGTTTCATTTTTTTATAGTCTATTGTATTTTGGAGAGGAGAGAATTTGGAAAGAGTTTGTGGATTTTTGGAGGTTGTGGATGCTTGCTTGATCTTTGGAGGGATTTGAGACTCCATACTTGGAACAAGCTCTACCATGGAAAGGTAGGAGCTTCACCTTTGTTGTATTATGTTTTCTTCCTTTTGTTATATGAATGAGTACATATGTTGTGTTGAATGTTGTTGTTGCAATGCTTGTTGGGAATGGGTAGAATGCCTAAGTTGGGAGTGGGAGGAGAATATGGGGAGTTTAATTGAGGGAGGCATAAGAGATCATGTTCTTGAGGAGGGAGTTTGGGTTGGGTGCCCACCTTGTAAGAGAAATGCTTGCATTTTCTTCTTGTTTTACTTTGAGGGAGCCATAAGAGTTGAGGGAGGCATAAGAGTGAATGGAGGGATAAGGGGTACTTGAGGGAGGCATAAGAGTTGTTAGGGGTATTGTGTTTTGCATTGGAGGCTTTTAGGTGGCACCCATTCCCATTGGGAGGTATAAGTGGCCTCCCCATATGTCTTACTCTTGTGGCTTTCTTGGTAAGCCTTGTGACTTGTTGTTGTGATTGTTTTCCCTCTTGTTGTGATTGTTGATTCTCTTGTTTTGAAGGAATATGGAATGCATGTGAAATGTTATGTTTAGTTATGTGGAAGCTTGTAGTTGCCATGAGTTGGATTCTCTCCCATTGTGATGTGGTTGGGGCTCGGGGGCCAATGGAGAGGATGGATTCTCTTCTCCATTGGGTATTTGGTTGGGAGGAGAGCGTTGCCTCTCCCCTTATTTTGTTGTGAATCAAGCAAACTATGGAGGAGCCACCTTGTTGATATTTGGAGCTTTGGAACCTTGTTGATGACAATGTGAAACCACCATGTACTTTACCCACCTTGAGTGGAGGAAAAATGTAATGTTGCTTTGTATTTTAACTTCCAATATTGTAAATTTGTTTCCACATGAAGTAGGAAATGTTGTAACAAGATTTTGAAGGAAATTTGTATTGAAATGTTAGTAATTCTTATTCTAAAATTTATTGGAAATATTGTTGAACTCTTTTGTGGAATACTTGGAAATTTACACAAAAATACATACATTAGAATCCGTTTTGTTGCAAAAAAAAAAAGGATGTATTGAAAAGTGAGAATATTAATGCATTACCTTTTGTTGTATTGTTGATGAAAGGAATTAAGTTTTAACTAGGTTCCAATATGCCAATAAAGTAAAGTATACCCTAACTCTACCATGTTCTTCTTCATTTAAGAATTTCTTGTAAATCCATTGCAAATTGTAAAGGGGAAATGAAATCGAATCTCTTTGAAAACCCATGCTATGTCTATTGAATTGTGTGGAAGGAGATTTTAATGCAAAATTCTAAGCTTAATAAGTTCATAACCACGTTTCATTAATAAGGGAATTAATATCTTAAATATTATCCATGTTTAAGCAATATGGAAACTAACGGATTTACTAATATAGGATTTCACTAATAACAATATACTATTGATTTTCCCTTCATATTAATAAAGTACATTATCATAAACCACAGCCAGTGAATAACATCAATGAAATTTATAAATAAGTCTCCGTATGAACTGTTTTGCTTTTATTAAGCAAATCGTGCCCATGAACATGCTGATATGTAACAGATCCACCTCTACACTGAGGCGTTCACACCAATCTACAGAGCAAATTACTCCATGAACTTTCTGATCTGAAACAGTCCCACCTCTATGAGATCCTTTTTCCACGGGCTGTATATTAAAACCAGTATGGTCGCATTAGAGAATCATTGTAATAAATCTCATCGGGTCCTCGGGTAAGACCTTCACTGTCCCCCAATCGATTTTGATACACTTTCACTGTCCCTTGATCGATTTGAATCTAAATATCTTGAAGACAGATCCCGAATTTGTAGATGTACTCGTTTTGAACAGATAACAGCATAGTTGGACAGGCCGCTATTGTAAACGCCCTTCTCTGTCCCTTAGGTGATTTTGATGTGAATATCTTGAAGGCAGAACTATGAATTTGAGGATGCATTTGACACTGAACAGATAACAACATAGTTTGGTAACCTGTTTGTTGGAAACGCCCAAAGGGCTGTCGCTTTCACGCGGCCATGGATTCCGGCCAGCACACACCTTGCAGCACCCAATGAAAGTGGAGGTATCACGCCTTCCCCCTGTCTGCCTGCTACCTGCTGCACTCGCCTGTAACTCGTTTATAACCCACCTCACTTTTCTCCATGCGGCCTGGGTGATTTTACCTGCGTTTACGCTTGCTACCCAGCCTGTAGCTTCATAACCACCTACCACATTGAATTTTCGCGGCTCAGGACAGACCAAAACCACCGGCCAACTGTATAGAGTGGTAGACTTGCTAACACTAGTGAAATAAATGAAAAAAAAAGGTATGCGGCCAGTTGTGTAGCCTGTACGCAAGGCAGCCAGTAGATATTTTATGGCGGGTGGCTATTAAAGCCACCCACCCCCAACCAAGTCTTCCCACGCCTTTATTTTGAATTTTCCCCACGTAGTGGCTTGGCCACGTATTTCCCCTTGCCGAGCGTTGAGCTGTTTGTGCTCTATGTGCGTAGAGATCGGTTTGTTTTCCCAATGGTTTGGGCCAAGCTCATTGGCCAAGACAAATGTAACGTTGGTTAGCCACGTATCATTGCTTTATGCGATTGAACGATTAGAATAAATTGGTAAGTGGCTCGGCTAAACAATATAGGGCATAGGTCGCCAAGCTATGTGGAAGAGCTAGTCGAGATGGCCCAATGTAGAATATTACCTCGCTCTGTCATAAAAATATGGAACTTGCCAATTTAGACCTATATGAAACCAAGTTGACGTGGAGTATTTTATTAGCCCAAAGGCAACTCGTTCCCCCATATATGAACCCGTCAATGCTAATAATGAGCTCACCAAGTTTATTTGAACAGCTCGCTAGGAGTGGATTGACCTTTATATAACTTTGATTGGCGGTACACATATAAACTAAACTCCTCGAGCCGTGTGAAAACAACTCGAAGTGTAGTTTCGTTTATTTGCAAAGTGGAATATGATTAAGTTAAAATATTTTCTTTTGGTTTTAAACACATGAATCACGTAAACGAAGTTAAATAATTAAAAAAAAAAAAAAGTTGTCGCATTTTCGGGTCGAATGTATTCGTCGCTTCGTCTTCGTCGTCGTGAGCATCGTCTTTTTGCGGTGTTACAGAATAGATGTAGGACATGAATATTTTATTTTGCACCTTTTTATTTCCTTCTCATTGATGTCTTTGTTTTATCTAAAACATCAAATGTTGTCTAATTAGTAGCCTTAACACTGATTAAAAATAAAATAAAATAATAGCAAAGCCCATTTTATGTGATTGTACACTGTGCACTACACAAAATAAAATAAAAACGATTATAAAAAATAGACTTGCACACTGCACTCCCTTTCTCCTTCAAACGATTGGAAAAAATGGCATGTGCTTGTAGGAAAGAAGAGTTTCCTATTGTTCCCCTCATTATTTCCCCCAACCTTGCACTTTTCCTCTCTCTAACCCATTCCTCATCGCCCCTCAAGTTTTAATTCTTCGATCCATTCCCTTCAGCAATTCCATCATACATTTCATGCAAGATTTCTCATTTAGTCTTGAATACTAAAAATCCTATATCAAATACTAAATGCCTTGCTTTAAAATTGTATATCTAGTAATAAGAATCTTTGAATAAAATTAATCAAAAGGTACAACATATTGTTCGGAACTAATTTTTTTCATCTATTAATAAGTGAATGCCAAATGTTATCAATTTAGAAAAACAATATAACTATAAAGTAATATGTTAAAAAAATATTTGTTAAAACAATATATATTTTAAAACTAATAATGACACCGAGAGACATTCCCACAATGACAACCATGGTTTTGATGGTTTGAGATGTTCATTTGTATTCTTGACATTAAATTTGATATCTATTTGACCGGACCACATGACAATTCATCCATAAATTTGACTCCCAAATTGATTTGTCTCTTTTTTCCTTTTTCTATTTTCTTGGAGATAAATTAAAATATATGTAATATCTTGGCCACATAGTAATGCTTGGGCCCTTTTTTCTTGAATATGTATTTTTTGAGACCAACATAAATGACGTACCTAAATTGGTCCCATTTTCTACAAATAATTGGATTATTGATAAATAATTTAACGAAGTGATTTCTTAATATGGTATGTGAAAAATCTAAGCCAAGAAACTTGAAATTGATATTTGTTGAAGTATTTCATATGGATACATTTATTAGCATATATTATTTTTTATTTTTTATGTTTTGGTATACTTATACTACTCTAGCATAACTAGATAGGTGCCTCAAGATTGATATCTTTTAACATATTTTAGATAAATGTATTTACTATATCTATACTAGTAATATATAACATTAAGAAACTAACATTTTCCAAATGAATTCAATATACATGTAGATTGTGTGCTTTGTCAAAATAATTCAATTTAGTCTCGAAATACACAAACTTAATTGACCAATTCCTATATTAAACGCCACATTTTCTACACATGTTGTTAGTGCTATAAAACTAACAAATGAACAGTTACTCTAAAATTAATAGTTAACAATTAATATCAAATTAATAACTTTATAAAATTTAATAAGTGATGTTAAATGTATAATTTAATAAGATTTAATAAAATACAACCACCAAGCATTCATATACAAAGACATACATGCAAATTATATGCTATTTGAAATAACAATATAGTATACTATCTAAAACCATAAAAATATGACATAGATTCTCGATATATGTAAACTTAAAATGTGAGATCTAATTGTGAACACATTAATAAAATAATAATTTAAGTTCTATAAAATGAAATTATATTTATATCCATAGCTTAATATATCTATATTTAAAATATGAGATCTGATTTTGAACACACACTAATAAAATAATAATATAAGTTCCATAAAATCAAATTATATTGATATCTATAATTCATTTTATAAATTTAAAATGTGAGATTTAATTATGAATACACTAATAAAATAATAATTTAAGGTCTATAGAATGAAATTATATTGGTTCATTCCTTGGTAGGCTTCCACCTTTGAAGTTATTTTTGCTGGAAAGTGTCAAACTTTGGCAATGTTTTCCGAGTAAACTTTTTTCTGCAATACTATTTTCTCCTAATCCCAAAATAAATATATAAATATTTAGATTCTCTTCGGTGTAATTTGCAACATGTGTGCAATTACTAGTTTAGAATATACATAGAATAGGGCGACAACATTAGACATTATTTATTAACCATTATCAACCCTAGGCAGTTTCCCGCAACTGAAATGAGGAAACATCAACAGATGTTATCCTTGCGAGAGACGAGAAAGATGTCCACAAGGAAGATGTCCAATGTCACAGTGCAATCGAAATTTTTGAAAAGATTGAATACACTCCATAGACACATCATATTTAGCCAACATGCCTTTCATTATGTTCCAGTTGTCCTCATTCTTTTTATCCTTCTTCTTCTTCTTTGTCACCGAGTCTTTCTCCTCAATTTCTCCCTTCTCTTTTGCTTTTTCTTCCTCTTTCTTTTTCTCTTCCTTTTTCTCCTTCGTGTTCAGGTCCATTTCAACATAATGCTCAACAATATTTCTTAGTGAGGGCGGCTCCTCGTTACCAGAGACACCATTCATAACTAGAAGCTTTTTCCATTTCTGCGAGACAAACAACGCGTGTGAAGTCGATCTGTGAATTAAAAATCCAAAAACTCGTGCGCCATGAAAAATAAAGTAAACAGAACTACCTTTATTATAACATTGATTTGGTCTCTCCATTGCCAGCAACAAAATATCCACACAATAAGTTGCACCTGCCAGCCAGGCAACTTTTTCAAATGCTCGCTTTGGAAAAGAATGTTCCATGCCAGACAATGGTATGTGAGGACTCGTTTCCATTCTCGCGGCAGTTTCTGCGCATCCGTTGCCAGTTCGCTCAAGTAATTTATGCCTCCCGCTCTTCATAGCTGTAATTTGGCAGCATCATCTGGCTGTTTAATGGCATGGACAGCAGTTTTGAACATTTTGTTTCCGACCCTAATGAAATGCCATATCCATTCTCACGATCAGTTTGGAATGACGTGTTACTCTTCAATATTACGAGTACTTACCATGTCTTTTTTTTAATAGACAATTTGCCAACGTTCTTAATGGTTCAAATAAATCTGACAGGAAACCTCGACACCTTTTTGTGACGTGTTGGCAAACGTCCAGAGTTACATGATCCCGGGTGCAATCTGCATCAAACACAAAATGTATTGCTTCTATAAACTAAAACAATAAGCACGAAAATGAAAGGTATTATTCTCTGTACATGAAATTATTATTATTTCTTAACTTGATAAAAGTTGAGAGCAACCGGCTTTCCGCGTTGGCTGATCTTCTTGTTGTGGGACATTTGAATGCATATCTGCGTAGCTTTTTTCACTGAATTCTGTAGTCCCCTCTGCAATATCGTCATCACTTCTTCCCACGTTGCTTCTTCCCTGGAACGCCGGTCCCAGCTGCCGGTCCAGAAATGTCTTTGTTTCATCTTGGTCAGCATCTGGTAACGCTAACGGAATCTGAACTATTTTGCTTATATATTTGTCTGCTAAATCTACCGGATCCGGAAAATTGTGATTATTGATATTACTATCTTGAAATTTATTTGCTATTGCTCTTGTGATCATTTTCTTGTCCATTCCGAGAATCACGTTGATCTCAGAAACCGCTAAGACCAGATTAACAGCAGACAGTACCTGATTAAAAACAATGCCATTTCAGTCACGCGCACTTGTATATATAACTAGCTTACTAGGTCAAGCAATTCAAATGATGGAAATAGAAACTACCTGTAAAATAACATTGTCTTGGCATCTATCCAAATCGTCAACAAACACAATTATGCGAACATCATCCTTGCAAGGTGGAGGTGACTTTGGAATGGAAGTACCTTTAACTGTGTCAGGATAGAGGCCGAACAATCTCCATAGCCATTCAAAAGCAATAATTTTCCATAGACTGGAGGGTTTATCATCCATCTGTTCTTTTAAAAATTGGATGTCAGAAATGACTTGATGCTGATAACCCAGCTTGCTGCTATGGTCAGGCAAGGTGACATATCCCATTATTTGAACACTAATTGGTTTAAGCACAGAAAATAAGTGACCCACGACAGTCCAAACAACCACCACTACAGTCACAGGTATGGAGCCGTATTTTAACTGTACGAGTTCCTTGTGCTTGGATCTACTAAATAACGTCCATACCCCCCAAGCTACCCAACCCGAGAGAAATATTGCAAGGAGGCACGGTAGAAGCAATTCTAAGCATAGTTTATCCCGTTGTTCCTTCCATGCATATCTCCAGCGACACCTCATTCTCTGGGCCCTTGTCAGTGCTGCTTCAATGGCCTTAGTTATTTCGACAGCCAAACCTGCCCACGCTTCTGACTCATTTTTGTAGTGCCATGCGTTGTACCGAACAGTCAGAATAGTAGGAATCTTTCCCAAGGAATATCCATTGCTGTTGGAATTTGACGTTTCACCTTGAAACTGTGTCAAATTATATTAAAGCTACCCATTAGCAGCTATACTTATTTATTCTTACCGAGGCAATCGTGTATGGATGGTTGATCTCGCCCTCGTTCCGGCATCTTTTCTTTTCGGTCAAAAACTGTCATGTTTCAAAAGAGGTTATCACCAAATATTTCAAAGAAACCATCGAGACTTTGACAACGAAGAGTAACAAAAGAAAAACATAAATACTTCGACAAGAAGGTGCAAATTCCGCGTTATATTACTAATTTCAAAATACAATATGATATTAAATTCAGTATTTTGGGCGGTAAAATATTGAAATGCAGGATCTATATCTTATTTATTATTATTTTATATCATAAATTTTTTTTAAAAAAAAGAAAAAGAAAAAGAAAAAGGGGGTGAAAATAGATTTTCATTTTTCAATATTGTTTACAAGGTTTTTAGCCGTCTCTTAAAAAAAACCTTTGTGCGCATTTTTTTGGTACGAAAATTATTACCTGGTTAGAATATAGAGAGGAAAGGGTTCTGAGTATGCATACATGTTAGGACGCGCTGTTTTTCTTCATCCGACCAACCATTCTCGGAGAAATTAGTTATGTGATTAGTTATGTGATTAGTTATGCACCTCTATTGATAAGTTCCCATGCCATCTTGTCGTCGCCCAGTTTAATCGCGCTAAGTAACAAGTCATTTGTGGTTTCCTCAGCTTCTTTTTTTTTTCGTTTAAGGTAATTCTGAACTTTGCGTGATCTTGCACAAGTTAATTCTGCAGTACCGACACCAGTTGCGGACGCCCACAGCAGCAGGGATCTCTCCTCGTCGCCCCTGCAATAATGCAGCAGTAACTTAGCCACCTCTATTGCCTTTCCTTGGTCCTGAAGTTGTACGGCATAGTGCAGAGCAGTTTTGCCATCGGTATCGCGTTCATGGAGAGGCCTGGACCCGCGATCCAAAAGGTACTTCACGGCGTCTTTGTGGCCTACGCTCGCCGCTACGTGAAGGGCTGTTTGCCCAAACAAATCGGCGTGCTGAATATAATTTTTCAGCCTGCTTTCATCAATTCGTGACAGCAGAAATTTCATCATATTTTCGTTACCATTAGCAGCTGCCTTATGCAAAGCTGTCTTGCCCTTGGCGTCATGCGAACAAATTATGCTCTCCGTATTAGGGAACTTGAACAAACTCCGAACTACGAGAACATTATTGGAGTTCACTGCAAAGTGCAGAAGATTTTCCCCGTTTCGATCCTTATCATCCGCTTTCATCTCGCAATTTTCGATAAAGATTTTGAAGAGGCCGGTGTGGCCATGGAGAGCTGCAAGATGAAGAGCAGTTCTCCCGTCTTTATCTGCATCTTTTATCAGCTCTTTTCCATATTCAAACTCGCGCTGAAGCAAATCAACCACGTACTCTGCATGGTTCGAATTGTGCGGCTGATCTGTTACATAATGCAACACCGTTTTACCGTTACGGAATTCGTCCTTGAGGCTTGTCGTCAGGCGATCCAACTCCGCTTGACGCTCTTGAGCCTTCGTAAAACTCTGCAGAATACTATGAAGAACAAAGCATATGACGTCAGTAATTTTATCCTCACAAGATAGTAAAAGAGCGGCTTTCCTTCCTTCACCGGATAGTAAAAGAGCGGCTTTCCTTCCTTCACCGTTCAACTCCACTCCAGAATATTTTTTTGGTTCAAATGAGACATCTGCAAAAACGAGTGAACTATTTAACAATCAGCCTTCAATTCAATTCTGTACGCGAAAATGAAAAAAAGATTGATGCGAGAGTGGAGTGGATTAAACCAACTTACCATCTGGTCTTCTTTCTTGGGTTTTAACAAGCAGCATGTACCCCATGCTAGGCCTGTACTCGTTGCGAACATTATATCTATAGCCGGGACCATCAACCCATCCATCCAAAAGACGTGCAATATCCCACGAATCAAGTATTCGTTTTTCTTTAATATCTCCAAGATTTTTTTTCACTTCTTCCACAGAAGCCAAACGCCACTCACCTGATAATAATTGTTCTTTTGCATCCCTCCGGCTCTTCTTAAATTCCATTGGGACAACAGTTTTGCGGATATATTTCAGGAACTCTCGAAAAAACACTTGCAACTCGAACAGATAGGCGAGCGAATTTATACAAATGAACGATGTTGATGGGAGGTTCAGGTACCAATATGCAGCCCTTCCATTATTTGGAGCGAGGTACCAATATACAGACGTTTAGACGAGGACCCCGCCAAAACATTAAAGGTAAATACTCAAATTCCACAAGCGGTCTCAAATGCATTAAATATAAATCTTCAAATTCCACAAGAAGTCTGTAATCGTTAGGTGATAGACAGCGACAAGCTTGCAGAGAGGATGAAATAATTACATAACTTTTTTAGTCTCCTTAAAATAGCATCGGGTACGATTTTACAATGGCGTGTTGAAAATGTAATTTTATTACGCCGAAAGGCGTGTCTACAACGGAGAAAACCTGGGGGTCTGACACGGTCATAATATCGACGCAGGAACAACAAATGTCGACGAAGCATGACTCATGCGGAGCCGTCGATTTGCACTGGAGCCCGTACTTCCTCCCAAGCCACATTCCAGAGCGCAGTAGTCATACTCTCGTCCTTGTAGCTAACATTTTCTTTGTCTTCTGCCAGAAACAGGGCGTAGGATTAGAAACATCAGAGAAATGACCTGCATTAAAAAGGATTTGCTCGGACATCTGCACCGCTCAGATCACATTGTGAACGGATGAGAATCAGGCGTGGTCCCGTGGACATTAACAGGCTGTGGGCAATTTTTTTGTTCTGATTTTAAGTTTTTAACCAATTATTATGGTAAAAAAATTAGATAGCCCTAGGTACACAACTACAGACCGAAAATTTAAACAATCGTTTAATAATTCTTAGTAAGTATAATATATTTAAATATTAAATTTATTTATATTTATATTTATTTTTAAAAAACCCATAAAAATATGTATTATAGATAATTTTTGATTTAATATGTATTGATTAATTGAAATTCCGTCAGATGAGTTTTTACAGCTGTCCCAACCGTTTTTAAATGCCAGTTGAAATGATTTCAAAAAAATATTTCTTTTGCATGGCTCTGATTAAAGTTTCAGGAGCCAGGATAGAACTGCAGAGTTTTAATATTAGCATATTGTTAATGTGGTTTTGGATGGTATTTCAGGTCCATGTGTTGCCGAGAGAAATGCTTGGCAGATTGAAGTTTGGATTGGCAACATGGCTGCTAAAATGGTTGCCTCTATGGGTGGTGGATTTTCTGCTGCTTTATTGGCCTGGGTGATATTGGGCGATACGAGAAGATATGGCCTCAGGAGGCCTGCCATGGGTCCGTTGGAGCTCAAGAATAAGTGTCGTAAAAATTCTTGTGCTCGACATTCAAACTCTATCGCGAATAACAGAAGGGGAGATCAAGGTATAAATAAATAATGACCGGCCGTAGGTATTGCTTTGATTTTTTGTTTTTTACAGCAGCTATAAAAAGTAGTAAAATGGAATTTAATGGGTGCTATAAATTATCAACATGTGTTCCTCCCAATAGAAAGGTTTACGTCTAGCGGAGCAAAATTTGTGGACATGAAAGTGAAAGATTTCGATTCTGTGATTCTTGCAACTGGATACAAAAGCAATGTTCCCTCTTGGCTTAAGGTAAAGAAAAACCCTTGTTGGCGGGATTCGAAATCGTGTTGCTCATTTACTTCTAAATCTGACCTCTCTGTTTTTTTAAAAATTAGTTCGGAATGTGAATTTTTCTCAGAAGACGGGTTCCCTTTCCCAACGGATGGAAGAAAAGGTTTGTTGAGCGCATGAATGGATGACACAAGGATCGTAGAGGACATTGGTAGGTGCTGGAAAGTAGAAGAAAAGAAATTTGAAGGCCCATCTCTACTCAAGTGAAAGAAAAAAGGCTCATGCAGGCTTATTTTTACGATTTTAGAAGCGAGTGGACGGATTCCATGTATACCGCGCATCAAGACGAGCAACAAAGTGGGTTAAAACACAGAAAGAATCGTCATATATTTGTACAATGCTTTTGACACGAAAATAAATAAAAGCCACGTCTAAGCCAAATCCAAAGCCTGCTAATTTTGGAAGCCCATTAAAAAGAGGAGTCAATACTATATAAGCGACAACATGTTTTTACGCCAAAAGGCGTGTTCTCTGGTAGAAACGTGGTGCCCTTCTGACATTTGTATCGACGTGTGCAGATCTGCGCCATCCACTCGCAGGCCGTATCGTCGACCTATCTATCGTGGCCGTCCACGTGTCTGTCAACTTATTACGGGAGAGTGAAGGGTTGCTTCATTAATGTTGTTGTAGGAAAATCAAATTTCTCCTTCTGTCCTCTGCAATGCATTGACGTCTGATTAAATGTGGACCGTTGCATTTACCTGTCTTCTATTAAGGAGTTTTGATATGGTGTGTTTTAAGATTTGACACGAGGTTATGTACTGTTGGACTTGGCGTGGAGTGTAAGTAAAGAAAATGAATGTCAGTTTTTACAGCTTTCTACGTTAAAAAATTCTATTTTTTTCTTGCTTGATGAGAATATTGTTAAGTATTTGTATTGTTGACGGTCATGGAAAGGATTGAATCTGGTGACGGGAAATTGAAGATGCAGATGGAATGACAGTATATAGTTGGGAAAATTCAACCTGGCGTTGGGAACATAGACAATAGATGATGGCGTCATAAGCAATGGCATTCTGCTCTGCTGTGTGGAAAGACCCCTGCCAAATTTCATGTCTGCAGTTGGGTATTCTCACTTTTGACACCCCATTTCTTTATTTTCCTAAACGGACTCCTTTAAATTGCTGACACTTTTGTCCCTGCGTCTGAAGTGGAAATTCAAAATGGAGGATACGAAACACTGTAAAAGTAGTTGCTAATGTTGGTAGTCACTTACAGTAGGAACTTCCAAGATAGAATGTAAAGTGAAGAAGTGAAGTTAGTTTTGTTATGCTTTTTTTAACAGACACAGTTGAAGTTATTTGCATATGTATTTTTGAACCAGATTCATCATAAATCCTTGTTCCTCTAACAAACTTATCCATGAAGGTTCCATTTCCGTCACTAATCTGTATGTCCTCTTCATTTCCAGCATAATAAGTTGCTCCAGATACCTCAGATGCAAAATTTTTGTTTCTCATCTCACACATCTCTGCATTCCACATTCTGATATTGTCTTCGTCAAACCTTTCCATCTTGTGGACTTGTCAACTAAATTCACAAATATGATGGCTGGCTGGTGATCAGTGAAACTACTATTTATGTATTCTATTTTGTTGGACCTTAGCCTCAGAAGCCTGAAGCTCATGAGAAAATTCAACAATGGCGGACTCAGAATGTGTGAGGGATTTTAAAATCAATCTATCTTGAAGTATCCCGCTTTCTCCTGAATGTGTTTGCACAAAGTCATTGTTGGATTCACCCTTAGTTTCATTCAATGCTATAATTTCCATATCCACTTGTTTTTTCCATTGACGAACAAGATTTTTTTGTTCCTATGTATGTCAGAATTTATGTGGTTATAAAGATGTTTAACTGATTACTAAATATTGTAAGCCTTTAGAGCTTCCCTATTAATGGGTAAAATTTCAAATGCATTTATCAATTCAATGATGATCTCTTCTTTGACATTATCACTAGTAACCACTTTTTCTTTGCATGAATCTTCAAGCCATTCGTCAAGAGAACTTAATCCACCTATACAAATGAAATGCTTCAAACAATCACCTTGCTCTTTAGCAGCTATCACACATGAAATCTTTATCCACTGGCTAATTTATCCTCGAAACTTGGTTGTATATTGCCGCATAAGAAACACATGTTCTTCCACTCTGGGAAGGTTATCCATGCCACCTTTTGTCTCAATTATTCTAGGCACATATTCTGGCTTTGTACTATTTTCATGCATCTGAGGTTTTGCACTACTATTTTCCAGCTTAGGGGAGGATATTTGATGGTTACTAACTTACTAGTGACTACCTGAGTCTTGCTCTGACCATGTCTACTTCTTTCCCTTGCCACAAGATTGATGACTTGACTCAGATGATTGACCACCTGATTGTCTACATGATGACATGTCTTCTTGATACCAATCTTTATTACTTCTGCAAATCATGGAAAAATAGAGTATTTGAATCTAAATTATTCTTCAACATAAAAAATTTACTATTTACGTGCTTTTCAGTAGCTAGATAATGTGTTTATTTCTCGATTTGTAGCTAATTGAGGCTACTTTATTTTTAAAAAAGGTCAGGCTAATTTTTTTGAGGAATTGTAAGAAACTACAACATAAAATTTCCGATTCAGTCCTAGCCGAATGGTCTCTATTCAATGTTATTTTCTTGGAAACCCACCAAAATTAAAGGTCTGCCAGTTTCAATTTGTCGAAAGAAAAGGCACCATTGTTATCTACCAAAGTTATGGTATTTGTGAATCTTCAAATTGGTCTCACGAATAATGACACGATCAAAGAACCATATAGAATCTCATGTGAAGAGTTTCAGGATGACTCATCTTGGGTTTTAGATGACTTTTGACAATTGATGAATGATATTTTAAAGATTTCTAAGAGTGATTGATTGTGTAAAGCTCTTTTTGGAAAATTGTATTCATATTTTGAAAATTTATGTTTCAGATCATTCTTCTTAACTCCTCTTCAAGATGACCTAGCGTCATGAGTTTCCAAGAAAAAGCCCAGTCCAATAACTTTTTGTTTTATTGATATTATATGTCAAGGTTCCCTGACTCAATAGATTGTGAAAATGCAATCCATCTTTATTATGATTTTAAGTTTGTGGATGACTGTCTTCCAAGATTGGCTTAGAACCCATCTATCATGTTTTTCGAGATTAATGGTGTGTGTTTCAATTTCCACAACTTCTCTTATGTTTCATTTTGATTTATAATCTATGTTAGAAATAATCTTAGCATCTTTGGTGGCATTCAAATGTTTTGCCAAGACAAATGTATTGACAACATTGTATTGTAGATTTTCACATCCATTCCTTTATCTGGTTTGGATTGATCAACCTCGTTTGCCAATGCATGGGTGCCCACATGAAAATGGAAACAAATTTCTTAGATTTATAACAATGGAATGATGCTAATTTTGTAATTTTCTATGTTGTTCATTAGAGACACATGTGCACCCACGCACATGCACGTCCACACCCACGCATGCCCACGCACGCGCACACGCACACATACACACATTGAACCAAAATATGATATATGTCCAATATTTTTTAGTACATGAAACATAGAATTAGGCAACTTCAATTGTCTAGGAGACTTGCAGTAGTAAAGCAAAAAATGGCGCTCTTTTATACTTTCAAGGATTTTTGTGCCCCGAACCATAAATGTTATACTCAAACATAGAATTTGACAACTTCAATTGTCTAGGAGACTAGCAGTTGTTTCCTACTCCAAAAAATCCAAAAACGGTTCTCTCTTATATTAAAGAAATACTTTCAAGGATGTTTGTGCCTCAAACCCTAACTCTAATAGTCTATGGGGCCCCACCTATACTTTAAGGTTTCAGGGTCACCCAAATATAATAGCTAGGAACAAGTACAAATAAGCCTATTTTTTATGTGAATAGTTAAATATTTCATTCCAATAAATAGATATGTAAATAAAAATCAAAACACAAACATGTAAATAAACCCATTTAAACCATTTTTTAAAAAGTATCGTTTCTTTTAAATAAATAAAATATGATTATAACGTTCATTATAAAATTTGATTGCCAACCTAATACTCATCTTTAAAAAATAAGGTGTGAAACCAATATTGAATATCAAAATTAAACACTTACAATTGATTATAAAAAAAACTACCCAAAAAAGGGGAAACCATTGATACCTAAACGACAAGAAATATAGACACATTCCTCAATGTGAAATTGACATAGCTTATCCACAACCAAGGCTTACAAAATATAGGTCATCCAAAACTATCTCAATAATCCTTTTTTTGTGACTTAAGTTTTATATGGTAAGTGTGCTTCCTTTTTTAAAATTATTAATTAGGGAGGAATCCCCAAATGATTTTCCACTGAGGGAGAGTGACCATCTATGATGAAATAATTTTCAATCAAACTCGAAGCCCAAGGCCTTAGCTTTTTATATGACGGGGTCTTTGAACCAATCATAAGGAGTAACACAATGAATAGGAAAATGACATTATCAATAGAGGGACTAACATAATTTCATACGAAAAGATTATTAATTGTGGTAGAACCAAGACATCTAA
The DNA here is from genome assembly GCA_019776745.2 of Taxus chinensis. Classification (NCBI taxonomy): domain Eukaryota; kingdom Viridiplantae; phylum Streptophyta; class Pinopsida; order Cupressales; family Taxaceae; genus Taxus; species Taxus chinensis. Next base: position 753,245,214 of record CM034151.1, read on the forward strand.
CTAATATAAACACCTAAAGTTGGTAATTTAGCACTTGATAATGTTATTATTGACGTAATCAGGTGAATCATGAATTGTGCACCAATTCTAAGCGTAATTGCTATATCATAATCCATAATTATACCTATTGCAAGACTTGTTATCCTCGTTACATTTCTCAACCACTTACAAAATTGCTCTTATTAATAAAAAACGCAGTCCATTTCTCCTTAATATCATCCACGTAGCTTCAAAACCTCACCATTGGAATTTATTGTCCAGCATAACCAAACTGTCCAGCAATTTGATTCCGCGATAAACAATCCCACTCTAGGCCACATGACAATCAGTTTTGCAATATGTATAAATATTTTATGGTTTGACATATCCACCATAGGTTGACCTTAATGTGAAACTGTAAATATTTACCCCTATATAACAAAGTCTAAGAGATTCGTTTACTCGCTTGACACTTTCAAGACCTCCAACATAAATCACTCAAAAGGAAAGCAAAACTTTCATAATTATTAGATCACTACCCTATGATGCTAGGTCCAGTCAAGATCTCCCTATCTCCAAATTGTACCGTGAAATACACTTGCAAATTCCCCTTACATTTACACCTCTTATAACTACCCAAAATAACACAAAGCCTGGAATTACGAAAAACTATTCACTTCAATATATTGTGTTGATGACTATACAAGAGGCCCTTTCCTCTTTAAACGATTGAAATATATCATGTAGTTGGAGAGTAGAGTATCACATTGGCTCCCCATATCACTTTTCCCGGGGTGAGAAAATGCATATACATCTAGTAGGGAGCATAATACAAAGAGTCTCCCTTGTATCCTTCTTTTCACCGTCTTTTACATCCCTATTGTACATATGTATTGGCATGTTTCCAATTCGTGATGATTTTCCACTCCTCATCCAAGTTGATCTTTTCCAAACAAATTTTTAGAATTTTTCTTCCACTTTGTAGGACTATTTCCCTTCCCTTTACTCACATTTCAAATACTTTCTTACAAACAAATACTGGAAATTATTACTTCTATTCCACATTACCACACACAATTCCGCCACCCTACATACAACTCTTTAATTTCTTTCTACTTTCACTTCCTCCATATAATCGACAAATCGAATACCTTAAGCAACGTAACTTTGCTTCTCGCTCACCTTCCCCTTTCCACATATCACTTCTCGACTGCATCCCTTTCGGCGTTTACATCGCACTGCTTGTGTGCGATTGCTAGTTTGGTAGTTGGTTTACAATATGGTACGTTACTTTGTGTTTATTCTTGCAATGGGGTCGACCAAAAGTGAATAATGTAATAGATATATAAAGCGTAAAAAAGGTAGGTTAGATGTATACTTAAATTTTAATTGTTTTGTAAATGTGGAGGAAGAACTTAGTATATGTTTTGAGACGCTTCTATATTTAAGGGGAAATGCCAATTATCCCATGAACCATAAAGAGGGCAAGAGCTTAATCTTGGTTTTAATTCCTTGGGTAAAATCGACAATGATGGTTTGACATAAATAGGAAACTCATAAATACATGGACCAATAATCATTAAACACCTAAATTATATAGGTACACATTAATAATTAAATAGACATGTGTTAAGAATAGGTGTGTATCATGTCACTATCTTAGTGACTATTCATGGCATGCATCTCCACATCACATAAACACATAAAAATAAATATCTTTTTTTTTTCAAGATTTATGAAGCAAACTCTAGATAGCGGTTCAAAAGAGAAAAACAAAGTTATCCTACAAAGTTGTTGGCTTTTTTATGAACCCCTAATTACAATGTATTCCACAACCAAAGAGAGAAATCAACATATAATTAACTTGGAAATAAATACGTAAATATATTCACAAGAAACTTCTTACTATGAGGTATTAAATTTGATGGCCATTTACGCATGTTCTTATTTTTATAATTGAAATACACATAAAATAATATCATCAACATTTACTCCAACTTAGAATTACAAAATATGACCATTATATGTATACGTGTGTGTGTGTGTGTGTGTGTGTGTAAATTTTTATTTTCTTGAATCATACAATATTAATGTTGTATATAATTTGAAGGCTAATATTGGAAAATATCAAGTTATAAATTTATTTGATAGGCATAGGCAGACACCAATTTCAAATCTGATAATCTAAAATACAAAATTCATATATTTATGAGAGATCGCATAAAAAATTATCTTCATTTTGAAGTCGAGAAACAAAACTAAAAAAAGGTTTTGAAATAGTTGCTGGATGAGTATCACCCTCTCTCATGGAAATGCACTCCTAACAAAAATATGAAATTTACCACTTCCTTTATAATTTAAATACCCTCTTCACTCACAGGTAGCCTCTCTATATCTTTTGTAAACCCTAACTCCTCTATAATTCCCTCCTTATTTACATCTAAAGGAAGCCCCTATTTCTAGTAGAAATCCCCAATATATTGCGTGGTAAAGAAATTGATCTCCAAAATAAGGCCAACAGAGCATGAGCATAGCCATGGTGCTCTCATGTAGTGCATCAAAAAATATTTTATGTAAGTATGAGACAATTCCCTCAACTATAGAGCCCAAAAAAACTACACACCCACTATTTTTGATCCATTTAGAGAATCCCATAGGAAAAATGGCCTTACTTTGATTCTGGCGCAAGATTGTCACTGTGAACATGTATCATTTTATAATATCTTGTGAATGAACAAATGGCTATCATTATATATTTCAATGTGGCCTCCCTTTTGTTGTTGTTTATTAAGAAAAACAACAAGATATGCTGTAGTAGTCAAAAGTGAAAATATTGATGTGAAATTTGTTGGAGCAAACATAAATCTTGGAGGTCAGAATTGTAATAATAGGATTCTTCGTGTTGTTGTGTTCAACTTGTGATGAGAAAATATATAATGGATGTAACTAAAAGTGTCATGGAGCTTTATAGAATAATTTCCTAGATTGAGATTTTTATCAAGTGTAAATCCAAAATCCACAACCTTGAGTAGTGTCCTGCCAACCTCTATTAAAAATTAGAGCTTTAAAGTAGTGTATGCAAAATTGAGTATAAGGATATTTCCTCGAATGAGATTTTAATTAGGTGTAAAGCCAAAATCTACAACCTTGAGTAGTTTCATGCCAACCTCTATTAAAAATTAGAGCTTTAAAGTAGCGTATGCACAATTGATTATAAAGATAATTTTTTCATAAACTATTAAAAAATGCTTCAAATCATGTTGTGGTAGGTTATGGGACATGTGAGCCATAAGTCAAGCATTCAATTTTTGCTAACTTTGGTGCTAATTTTGTAATAACATATGTGATGTTTAGGTTCTTCCATATTGTTATATCAAGTGCAATCCATGATGGATAATGATTTATACAAGTCAAGGTATTTTATTGATATTTGTAATTTAAAAAATCACTAATTGATCTTCATCATAGTAGTAAAAAAATTAAGAAGGTATATTATTATTCACAATTTAGAAAATTCACCAATGAATCTTTATCATCATGATGGGCACAAATTTAAGAGGGTCTTTTATTATTCATGATTTCAAAAATTCACTAGTGAATCTTCATCATCCAAGTGGGCAAAAATTTAAAAGGATTTGCCAAGGTTCACAAATTTAAAAAGGTTTTTGATGGTCAATTATTTATCCTACTATATTATTGTATATGGGTAAATAGAACATCTAATTACTAGAGTGTAATAAATCTTGTACTCCTTTCTTAATTGTCTAGTATTTTCTTTGACCCTTTTTAGATAACCCAATATTTTTTTGATCCCCGCAACATCCTTGTTGGTAATTATTTTTGAAATGCTAGTTGAACTTCCACCTTCAAAAGAGTCATAGACCCCGCACATGAGATTAAAAAGTGGACATTTTTTGTAATGATGATACCCTCGGCACCTTTGTACCGTGCTCTCCAACAGGATTTAATACTACCTTGGATGCCCAAGGCAAGGTGTATGAAACTTGCAGTTCATTGTACCACCAATATAATTTATATTATTTATTGTTCTATTAATTATTTTTTAATCTTGTTAAAAATTGCCATGTACATACCTGACAGGGTATAAATATTTTATATGTAGGAGCCCCCCAGTCAATATTTTAAACTGACCATGTACGCAAACAACCTAAAAATGCTAGCTAATGTCATATTAGGGTGTGCTTCAGGGCCTAAAATTTTTATACAGGGTTCTTTAGTTGCATATTTGATTTTATAATGTTAAGATTTTTCATTTTCATAGCATGTCAAATAATTTAAAAAAGAGGGTTTAAGTATACAAAAATCATTAAGACGGGCTTCCCCATTCCCAGGCACTCTAGATGCCAATAGTGACAGGGAAATAGGGAAATTTTGACAGAAAATAAAGCGTTTAATCCTTCCATAAAATACTTTCTTCAAGTCCCATTGTGCCTCACATTAAGCGAAGACATGATTTTACATGAAATAGTAAGGAAGGTGTAAAGCCATACGGTCATAAGAAACTCCTATAGAAGACCAAAACTATCTGGAATAACATGGAAGATACACATAAGGTATTCTACATATTTACAAAAAACACATTTTTATAGAGACTATTGTCTATGGATGGTTGATATCAACATCTTCTCTTTACCCTCAAGAACTGTTATGTTTAAAAGGTCATGATAAGTGACAAATAATGACAATTTTTTTAAAGAAACAATAAATACTTTAAGATAAAGTACCCAAATACCTATCATCTTATAGTTGGCATGTTTCACTAATTTGCAAAAATAAACCCCACTTTAAAAAAAATCATTTATGGATACTCGGATTCGTTGTGGCATATTTTATTTTCACTGAAGAACATTCGTGTTTTAGAAGAGGTCATCAACAAAATAATAATAATAATAAATGTTTCAAAGAAACCATAAATACTTCGACATAAGTTTCAAATTTTGCATCTTATTATGGGGACAATTTGTTGACTTCCGAAAATTAAAATTCATTAAAAAGAAATCCTTGTTAGCATATTAAAAGGATGGGGTTTTTTAGCATGCATACGTGTTTGTACATTCTGTTTTCCCAAACTAGTCATTCCTAAATAAATTAGTTATGTGGTCATTATTATCACCTCTACTAATAAGTTCCCATGCCATGTTGACACTCCCTGTTAAATTGTATTATGTAACAAGTCTTCTTATCCTGATCTATGGTCCTTAAATGATAGAAGGTGAAATATCTTTGGAGAATTAGATGAAGTAATTATTAGAGAAATCACACACAAACAGTGTAACAAAGACACTTAAAGGGATGTGTAGAAGAATTTAAACTTGAAAGACTAAAACATTGCATGAGGAAGAGTGGTGGTGAAGATTGTGATTGAGGGAGGAGAAGTTTAGGGGTGGAGAAAATGTTGTAGGTAACATATCCAAAACTTTTCTTTCTTGTGACAAGTCACATATGAACCACATGCCATTTTTATCAATCATTTGAAGGATAAAGGTGATGTGGTGCATAGATTTTTTGGAGATATCTCATAAATAAAGACCCATTCAATCAAGACTCTCAATGAAAATAGTCATTATTTGTAATGCCAACAATTTTATTTTGTACATAGGTAGAGAACATGTTAATTTATGGGGAATATTCTTACATGTATGGTAGTATACTTTTGAGACATGAACATGTGGAGTGGACTCAAGACCCCATGTTCACTTGGTATATCCATGTATGTCTGGTGGGTTCATAAATGTTGAAGATAACAACATTGTTCGGTAAAAGAAAGGGTGAAGGATGGCTATTTGTTCTTGTAGTGGAAGTAAGTTTACCTTTTAAATATGAACGATGAGATACAATTTCCCTATTCTAGGAATTCCTGGAACGACCAATTTCAAAAGTGGGAATTATTCCTAACATATGAAGTGTTGAAGAACATTATCCAAAGTAAGTTACAACTTAGGTGACAAAAGACTTATAGTTGGAGAGGAAGATGATCAAGAGTTTCCATTCATCCAATAACACGAGTGGTTTCATAGGGGATCCAACATGCAAAATAGTACAATGTGAACACATAGTCCTTAAGAGAATACATTTACATGAAAACATATGTGTAGGAGTTGGGAGGTTTTCTAATCATATTTACACTTAATAATAAAAAAGGAATATTGAAAATCCACAAGAAAAATCATTATAATTTTAATCAATAATAAATATTCCAGACTTTACAGGAAAAGATAAAATTTGGTTTAAACACGATACGTGTTGTCACTCTTATTGTTCATTTCTTGGTCAAAGAAGCACATTTATTCACTTTCCTTCTTGTTAGTTTTTTTACATTTAAGATTAAAATGTTGAGAGACAAATTAATAAGAGGATTTAAAATAAATATATACACTAATCTTTGATTTAACAATGCTTTTGTTTCTCTTGTTTATGGATTTGTTGTAACGAGTGATTTCTTACACATGCAAGTGGAAAATATATAGGTGTCAATTGCGTATACATTGAAGGGAACATGGAAAAAGTGGCGGGCTCATTTGTTATCCAATGCATATGGAAGGCTTGGGAAATAATCAACCCTTGGTTTAAGTGGAATGCAGATGAGTTCATAAATGGCCTATCCATTAATTCTCACTTAGTTTAGTGGTCAATGATTATTAGATTTTACAATGTTCCTCTAGCATAGGTGCCTTAGGTGCATGCCCTCAAGATTTTCAGACAAGGGATTCACACTTTGCATGTCATTTTTAGTAGATATACCAGGTACATACTTCCACATGGCCATTAGAAAAGATCATATTCTCTTTAGCCAATAGTGAGTATGAATCTTTCCAAGAAACTGTGGTGCTAATTTGGAGGAAATGCTCCACAATATTTGGGGTTCACTCATTTCGTCCTTGATAGAAGATTGAAAATCGAATCGTGGTACACCATTATGAATTATTCACCCCCTAAGGCATATGAAATTCTATTTCCCAAACTTCCCGTGGTGGATAAGCTCAATTTTTGTTGTTTTGTATGTTCCTCGATGTACTATTGGCAATGTAGATTTACCACTCTGTAGTCTTCCATTGTGGAACCCAAGGTTGCACATTTCACTTGATGTATTATTTATCAAGGGTTTCCCCTTGGCTAAAGGTTCATTCATTTAGGTGTCTCACAACTTCAATACTTCTTTTGTGGAAAAATTGAAACCCTTATGCACCTTTTCTAGTTTTTCCAAAATACCCAAATCTTTTGAACACGGATTCGTGAATTCTTCCATCCCTTTAGACATGAGCCTTTCCACTTACAACTTATACTTTCAGGAGATTGACCAGGAACCCCTATGGTCTTCACCAAAGATTGGCATGCTTTCAAAGTGGAAACTCTTTATTTCATTTGGAAAGAAAGAAATATAATTTTTTTTACACATGTTGTTGTTGATTGCAATATTTCAAATTTCAATATAGTGATGATTATTTGTAATATTTTTTTAGATTATGAAAGTGCAAGTGTAGAAGGTCGTGCTAGAGGTTTCTAACCTCCAAACTCTTATGGCCATTGGGGCAAATCCCCTTGTACTATTACCTGGGTTTTTTTGCTTCTTCCTCTCATGGACGTTCACTGAGAGGTAGGGGCACCACTATAGTAGGTCTCATTTCCAATCTAGGTGGGGCTCTCTTCCTTGCCACTACTCACCTTCAAAATTTTATCATGGGGGGTGGGATTTTCCACAATCACGATGTAGCATTTGAGGTCCGCCCTTATAATGGAGAAGGTCCCTCCACTGACTCTAGCCATTTCTCTAGCCTAGGGCCAGAAAACAAATAATGAAGATGTTACATTGGCTAGTGCCACTAAAAATATTTCCACTAGTTAGGAGCCCATTCTTGATGGGTCAAACCTTCCAAATGGTAAGTATGGAAAGCCTCATGATTGAGACCCTCCTCTTACTACTATCTTCTAGATTTTTTTCTACACAACTTTTTTGGTTAATAATTTATAATATGTTCCCTTGGGGGTTCATTATCTAAGCAATATCCTAGCACGTTCATTCATATTGAGGTAGTTAAAATTGATAAAATCAAAGTCAATATACATGTATACATTAGGGGTTGAAAGAGATTAATTAATTAATATTTTGAATTATATATTGGGGTTAGGTTAGAGAGGTGGTCCAGAGAAGAGGTGTAGTGACCACTTCCCTTCGACACGTTTTGATTATTGTTTTTCGATACTGTCGTCTACACTTATGGATATATTATAGTTTTTGATATAACATGCTAGTAGATATCAAAGATACTGAACTGTTATTGATTTGATTCTTATATGGTGCACATGGACTACTGAAGACATTTGATGTTGACATTGATATACATTTGACATGGTTATTTAGTTGTAATTTTAACATGTGATATATTTAGTCATATTGAGTAAATCTTGATAATTGATTTAATGTGAAGATCGTTTTGACATAAATGAAATGTGGAATAGAAATGTGCTAGAAATTATAAGTGATATCGTGTTTACATAGATGGTATTAATTCATATATAGTTGATTTTAAATTTATATCGCATATTTGGCATGAATGTTTTAATGCGGCCATGAGGCCGAAGGAGGTATTCTCTATTTTGCAGGTATATTATATTCACAACAACATCGGGGGATTAGAGACCAACCACAACAGAATTTAAGAAGAATTCAGCTAGGGTCACCATGGCAACATGTAATTGTGTGTGTGTTAGAATTATTTGGTTAGGAGAAAATTGTGACCTAGGGGTCATGTGTTGTTTTGTTTTAATTTCTTTTTCTATTATGTTAGTTTGTGTTTTTCTTTTAGTAATGAAATTTTACTTGTTCCATTATTTAGATTTTTGGATTTGTGTTTACCCCTTTATTAGTCATGGGTTGAAGTGTCTTAATTAAGCTAATTTGAATTTATCCTAAATTAATTAAAGATGTGACTAAAAGGAGTTCATTTATTAGAATTAATTTACTCTTGGTTTTTGTGTTGAGTGAAGTGTGTTTGATTTTTGAGTGTAGCACACTCTACCCTCTATGGGAAACTCGAATTTGGCCTTAGAGGCCAAATTTGGAAGCTTGTGGGACAAGTCAAACTTGTCCCACACCTCTTAAATGCCCATGCCAACCCTACCTATGGGTTGGGGGGTCAAATTTAGGCTCTTTTAGGTGTTTTGGGAAGTTAAAAAGGTAAAATGTTAATTGCACTTTCTTTCAAATATTTATTTTTGTCATTTGGGAGAGTGGGCTTAGATGGAGTGTGTAAGGTTCTTGTCATTCATCCAACCACTTATTAATTATGCATTGGAATATGAGGTTGACCAAGTGATGTGGAGTGGAGAGGAAATGAGGTGGCATCCTACTTGGAGCCACATCATTCCCCCTCTCCTTTCTCTATTTATTAAATTCTTGTTGCTTATTTTGGGGTTGGATGATCATTGTTAGTCTCTTGAATTTTTGGAGAATGAGAGGATTTTTAGAGAGTTGTGGATTTTTGGAGCTTTGTGGATGCTTGCTTGGTCTTTGGAGGAGCTTGGAACTTCATACTTGGAACAAACTCTACCATGGAGAGGTAGGAGATTCACCTTAGTTTAAATTATGTTACTTGTTTTATTGTATGTGTGTATATGTTGTGTTGTATGTTTGTTTTCCCTTTGGAATGTTGCTTGGGTATGGGTAGATTGCCTAAGTTTTGGAGTGGGAGGAGAGTATGGGGAGTTTTATGTAGGGAGGCATAAGAGTTTACCCTTTTGTGGAGGGAGTTTGGGTTGGGTGCCCCACCTTGTTTTGAGGGATGCTTGCATTTCCTTTTTTGTTCTTGCTATGAGGGAGACATAAGAGATGTAGGGAGGCATAAGAGTTATGGAGGTATAAGGGGTACTTGAGGGAGACATAAGAGTTGTAAGGGGAAATTGTGATTTGCATTGGAGGCTTTTGGGTGGACACCCATTCCCATTGGGAGGCATAAGTGGCCTCCCCATAGGTCTTGCTCTTTTGGCTTTTTTGATAAGCCTTGTGATCTTGTTGCTTTGTTGTTTTCTTCTTGTTAAGTTGTTGTTGTGTTTTGTATGTAAATGGAATGAATGTGAAATTATTTTTTAAGTATTGTGGAAGCTAGTAGTTGCCATGAGTTGTGATCTTCTCCCATTGTAATGTGGTTGGGGCTCTGGGGGCCAATGGAGAGGATGGATTCTCTTCTCCATTGGGTATCTTGGTTGGGTGGAGAGCATTGCCTCTCCCCCTATTTTTGATGTGAATCAAGCAAAATTTTTGAGGAGCTACCTTGTTGGTGTTTGGAGCATTGGAGTCTTGTTGATGACCATGTGAAATTTCCTTAGTATTTTACCCACTTAGAGTGGAAGAAATTGTAATAATGTATTCATTCTTGTATTTAAATTTTGCATAACTTCCCACATCAAGTGGAGGACATTGTATGATATTGTTAAGAAACATATTGCATTCCTTTGTGTCTATGGAATTGTAGCATATATTGAAAGGAAAGTTGTATTCAAATAGTTGTTAATTGATATGACATTGCATGTGGAAAGAAACAAATAAGAAGAGAAAGAAGAAAGAATGTTATTGTAAAGTTAGTTTGCAAATAGAAAAGAAAGTATTTTCTCCTTGTTGAAACCTTGGATGCATTGTGAGAAAAATAGTGCTTGTGTTAAAAGATTAAGCTATTTTTACAATGGAAAAGAAAGTATATTTTCATTGAATTGTTATTGTATTGTAAACGTGTATTAAGAGAAAAAGAAAGAAATTGTTAGAAGTTGAGCTTGTTAGTATAATAAATTTGAATGGAAAAATAAAGTTATTTTAGCTATGTTGAATGTATGTATATTATATTGAAATAAAGAGGAAACTAAGTTAGATTTTATTGCTTTTAGTAATGGTAATTGTATAGTATGGAAATGACAAAGTATTAAAATAGATTTACATTCCTTTGCTCTTGTAATGGAAAGAAAGAATCTAGTTAAACAAATGGAAATTACTCTTGTAAGTAGATGAATTTTAATAGAGTTGAAAAAACTTTAAAAAAAGACTAGATTTAACTAAGAAATGAATAATAGAGCACTAAATCTCAAATCTGGAACTTGAAATGAACAAAGACAACTCAAAATATATTTTTACATCCTTTAACAACTTTAAGTTTTTGTGAAAATCTCGGCATTATGGTTCTGTTTTTTTAGAAACAGGACCGCCCTATGCAGAGCAGCGGTCCTGTAACTGCCGCTCAGGCAGTGGCGGTGGTCTCAAAACCGCCACCCACTAATCAAGTGGTCTTGTGTTTGTCACCCAGGTAAGGCGGTGGTTTCATAACCACCGCTCTTGAGGGCGGCGGTCCATTGGTTGTCACCCTGGCAGAGCGGCGGTCCCAAAACTGCCGGTCTGCTCGGGGCGGCGGTCCTGTCACTTATGACAGAATTCTGTGGACCCGCGCATGTGTGTGAAATTTTGCCAGATTACCCTAGTTCTTAAGTTGTAAAATTTAAACTACATGTACCAGCATGTAAATAATGAGAAATGCTATGGAATAGAACAAACAAAACACCCAAATGGTGAATATAGAAGCATTCTTTTAGTCATAACAAAGGGGGGTAGGGTTTGCCCCAAATTTAAACCCAATAAACTATAATCTTGGAACAAAACCAGATTGGAGGAGGAAATCCCTCCCAATCTCAAAATGAAATAGATTACATACATAAAAGATAAACTAAGCTAAGCCTAGACTAAATCTTCATGTAGAATTTCCTCCATGGCTTCTTCTCTTTGCTCCCATGGCTTCCTCTTCTCCAACCTACAAATTTAACAAAAGAAAAAGAACTAAATGAGAAGAATAGAATGAGAAAAGGTTTTAATAGACTTTCATAAGGATTTTTAGGGCTATGTTGAGAACCATAGGATCTAGTGGCTAAGATGGATTTGATCCAAGGGTGGAGAATTGACCCTACCTTTATCAAGAAGAAATGTATTTTAAATGTTAATGTAAAATCCTTAAGGGTATGTGTAAATGGGTGAGTGGGGCCTCTTAGTTGCCTAGGGGTGTAATGTCCTTAGAACCCTTAGTGTGTGTAAGAAATTTAATAAAGGATCTTTTAAACTTTTAAGGTAATGAACTTAATAATTTAGCGTAAGGTTAACCTTGTTAAGATTGAACTTAATTGAAAAGAAGAAAATATCTAATTTAAGTAAATTAAACATTGTAATCTCTTATAGAACTATCGATTAATGTACCCTAGAGATTATTGTGCAACATGTAACCTTCACCTAGACCCGGGTTGCCAATTGTTAAAATGAGATAAGTATTGTAAGAAAATTAATGAACTCTAAAGGTTAAGCACCCTTGTAACATCCTTGTATCGTAACCTTCTCTTTTAAACATGAAAAAAAAAATTATTTGCATTTTAGGGTTAAGTGTTGGGTTGAAGCGTGTTCTTAGAACGTCGTTTTTGTGGGCGTTACAAGAGGTAGGGTTGATTTTAATATGAAAATAGAACAGTTGAATCCTAGTTTTAAAAACTAAATACCATTAAAATTGCAAAATGAGTGTGGTCATAACAGTAAATTATAATATCTTTTTGAATAACGAAATATTGATTAGACGATTTTAAACCAACAAATAATAAGATGGTAGAAAAATGGGATTGAGTATGCTTTTTAACACAAATGATATTATTTCAGTATCTTAATTATTTGAAGAACTATCAATAATTGATTAAAGTTTAACATTAAGGTGACTGGTAATAGGTCTTAAATGGCTTCAAACTCTTTTTCGAGAGAAAATGTGTTTTAAGAAAATAATCATTGAGTGAGAATCATGATATATTTTATGTTTAATATATGAGGGTAAAAATGAAAAGGGGTGAATAAAATTGTAATGGAAAATGGGTAAGTAATGTACATGGAAAAAGTAGGGCTATTTTCATTCTAATAACATAATATGAGGGGGTATTATCAATGGAATAATTAGAGGTAAAAAATAGCATTAAGGGTATTCTTTAATACCCTTTGAACGAACGTGCTATACCATGCTTCTACTAAGTGAATCCCCCGTGTATTTTCCTATGTCTTTAGGTTATAAGTTTGATTTTATGTATGGTTTACATGTCTTCATATTGGTTTGGTTCTTGTGGTGTGTTACCATACCTACTCTTTTTTGTGAATACAATTATTAAAAAAACAAATAGAAGTATAAAGTTCTAAGGATCAATAAAAAATTCAAAAAAAAGGTACAAATAAAAACATTTGTAAGAAAAAGTGCTAACCTTGACTAATGACCAATAATCACAAATATAAATATCAAGAATAGTAACAAATCAATTAATTAATGCCATACCAAATTTGTGCCACAAGGAGCTACCCTTCACTCATTTTGCACCTATGTATGGTGCGTCCCCCCATGAAAAACATGTATCATGACCATCTGATGAGGCCATAAATTGGCCATAAATTACCATTATTTTGTCCTTCCAAGTTACATTTGAAAGTGGATTTAAATATAATCTAAGAACTTATAGTTTTCTTAAGATAAAATATATGATATATATCTTGTTCATTCTTTAGAAATATTTTGTTACTATTTTGTTGACTAATTCTATTGATTATTTGGGAAAAGATGTAATGTCTTATGTATGCAGGCCATAAAGGAAATATAATGATAGTATTGAGAAAAGTGGAATTAATCATGGATGGTATATCTAAACTAAAATCTGATTTCATATTCAGATTCCTCTTGAAAAATTATGCAAGTTTAAACAAAGAATCATCTCAATCTAAGATCGTATGAAAAAGTTATAAATGTTTTAATTTTTCTCCAGAAATCGCAGGATTATTTCCGGGACTCGCAAACTTAGTTCTGGAACTCGCAGGCTTAGTTATGAAACTCGCAGGCTTAGTTCCGGAACTAAGCAGATTTTGACAGTTTTTGAGGAATTGTGAAAGATCAAAGAATTCAATGGAAAATATGAGAGAGGTTTTTGTTCATAGCAATGTTCTTAACAAAAACCTCATTCATATTTTCTACAGGTATTACCAATAAAGAGAGATCTAACTTTTAGTGAGCTGTAGTTCGAGGAAAAGTATATCAGACGAACACTAAAAGTTCCATAAACAGAAACAGAAAATTCAAATGGAAAATTGGAGAGGGGGTTTTGTTCATAGAAATATGTTTAAAAAAATCCTCATTTTTACTTACAACATGTTTTACCAATGAAGAGAGATCTAACTTTTAGTGAGCTGCAGTCCGAGGAAAAGTGTATCATACGAGCGCTAAAAGTTCCATAAATAGAAACAGAAAAATCAAATAGAAAATCTGAGAGAGGTTTTTGTTCATAGCAATGTTTTTAACAAAAATATTATTCAGATTTGTAACAGGTTTTACCAATGAAGATAAATCTAAATTTTAGTGAACTGCAGTCTGAGGAAAAAACGTATTAGACAAGCGTCAAAAGTTCCACAGTAAAAAACAACAAAGTCAAATGGAAAATCCGAGAAAGGTATTTGGTAAAAATCATATTTTGAGGAAAATCCTCCTTCTAATAATGTATAAGAATAAAATCATTATGGTTCTTGTTACCGAAAAATGAGGAGAAGATTTGGGAGCAAATCTTCCTAAAATAAGTAAGATAAGATTTGACCTCAATAATATATCTCTCCATATTTTGTGGAGATGGAGATCTTAGTTGTTAGGATTGGAATAAAGATAAGATCAGATTGTATTTCCTAAAATAAGGAGTTGGTTTGATGCATGAATTATAAATGCAACCTTCCACACTTAGATATAAAATTTCTTTTTCCCCAGAAATAAAGATCTGTTCTTTCTTTCCAATATTTTAAAGTAAAGTTATTCTGCAAGTTCTAAATTAAAAGTATGAATTAAGTCCTCTTCCAAGGAATGAGATGGCCACTCATTCCAAGAAAGATGGATCAATGTGTTAATGTTTGTTTCTTTATTTATGCAGTTTTTTTCTTTCGTTGTAAACTTTTGATTTCATGTTATGTGATCCTTATTCATTACAATTTTTGTTGTGAACCTACAGGTGTATTTTTATCTTTCAATTATTTTTAATTCAGCAATTTCATTTATGCAAGTTTCATTTCTTTCATGCAACATTTATTTATGCAAGTGTGACTTCATTTATGCAAGCGTGCCTTTATATTCCTGCAAGTGTGATTTCCTTTATACAAGTGTGTTTACATTTCTGCAAGTGTGCCTTTAAATTTCCGCATGTGTGATTTATTTTATGCAAGTTTGGTTTGTGTTTAAAGGAGTTACTTTCAAATATCTTCTTCTCTTAATGCATACATCCTTTGGAAACCAACCCGAATTGACATTATTAATGGCGATGATTGATGACCCTCATCACCATCGTTTATGATGAAGTGTAAGGGAAAGGACGCGTTGTGTTAGTGTTAGAGCTTTCGCAAAATCTACCAAATCCTCCATATCATTGCCAGTGGGTGCTTGCATTAAATATGTTTAGGGAGGTGAGTTCACCCGCCTAAACCTGTTCATCCGGTTGCCCATCCATCCGCTAGCGACATCTATCATGTTTTCTTCATTTTAGAATGCACAAAGTAAGCCAACACTAAATCATGAACACCATCGCCTAGCCCGCCTTTTTTGCATTATCGATGATACTCAAAGTTTTATATATGGAAGTAATAAACTAAAATAAAGTGGTAATCCGAAGGAAATATTAATCCAAGCGAGTTTACCCGTTAGGAGACGTTGGGATTCCAAAATATAGCAACTCGCTTACTAGTTAGAAGAATCTCCCTCATAGTTGGAACATATTATATATCTGTTATCCAAAATTCACCCCTCAAGGTAATTTTGATAACATGCATCAAATTATTCAGTCCCGAGCAAGTAGATTGATTCAAGGCTCGAAATCGTGTTTTTGGGCCCCCTAGGCTTCTCTCTAACTCTCCCATCCAAGAAGAAACCCCAACGAGTAAGAAAAAATGGAAAAAATGCAAAAATAAGGTTGCAGGACTGTTCTGAGGCATTTCGGGTCTGAAGGGCTCGGGTCGTACCAGTTCGGGTTGAACTGAGGTTTGTCGTACCAAGCTTGGAGCTGAAAAAATGAAGAAAATTGGCTAAGTCCTAGTCCAGGCGGTCTGCGGGAAAGTTGGGACGTCGGGACGCGGGACGCGAAAAGCTGAATCAGCCGAAAGAGGGAAAAAATTGCCTAAGTCTTGTTTCGCGCGGTCTGGGACATCCGGGCCAAAAGTACGCGCGGGATGCGGATCGGCCAGTTTGGCGCAAGTCAGTCCATTTCGGGCAGTTCGGAGATATTTGTCCCAGACAGTTTGGGACATCCGGGCCAAAAGTACGCGGAGGACGCGAACCGGCCGATTCGGTCGAAACAGGGGACTTTCATCTGGGACAGTTGGGCCAAAAGTACGCGAGGGACGCGAAAAGCTGAAAGAGCCAAGAGTGAATGGAATCTCGCCACGTGTCTTCACCTCAAACAGGAACAAGGAAGCCCGAACCGGCCGAAGAAGGAGATTTTTGTTCGGGACATCCAGGCCAAAGGTACGCGAGGGATGCGTGGGACGCGAAAAGGTGAAATGGCCGAAAAGAGACAAGGAGGCCCGCAGATGAATCAGAACGTGCCACGTGTCAGAAGGTTGAAAAGTTGCTAAGTGTTTGGCGCGAGGTAAAAATGCGCCCCTCAGGCCCGAACCAATAAAATAGTGCCACGTTTCCAAGTTTAAGGGCCCGAAAGGAATTTTCAGAGGATGAACCCACAGATGAATTAGAGCCTGACACGTGTCATCCAAGTGGCAGTGCGCGGGAAAAATTCAAATATTTTCCCGCCGATCTGTTTTGGCCTTTTTTTTGCCCTAAATCTTCAGATCGCCATAACTTTCGATCCAGAGCTCAGATTTTCACGTTCTTTATATCAATGGAAAGCTGGTGAAATTATCTACACGATTCCGGGGTCAATCTTGCATTTTGGTTCAGTTTGGAGAGAGAAAATCAAGAAACATCTCTGGCGCGTGGTAATGGCCAGAAATGACGTTTCAACAACCAGCTTAAATGTAAATACAATTCACCGCTTTCTCACCTACCGCCATAATGAGATGAATTAAATGCAACCTAGAAGTGGTTGGGGTAGATTTAGATTTCCTCTCTCTTCCCTTCTCATTTTTCTATAAATTGGAGTGTTGGGCTCATTGTAAAGGGGGGTAGTTTTTGTAGCAAAGCTCTGTCAAAATCACTTTGTAAAGCCAATGTGTTACAGGCCCTTGTTGTGGACTCCTTGCATGGTGATCCAGGCCCTTATCTTGTAATAGATTGAACTGTGCATATCATGAAGCAATAAAATATTAGTTTGTGGATGTATCTTCCCCTGCTGTGTTTTCTTGCATTCTTCTTGCCCCTTTAATCTTTCTACAAGAATATTGTGTCTATTATTATGTTCTTGCAGGGATCCATTATCATTGTGTATGTTCGAGGTACTTTTGTGAATGCATTTTGCTAGATTGTGGAGAACTGTCATCACCCCTTCTAGTGTGCACTTTGTTTCTGCATCTCACGCATTTGAAAACTACTCTCACACCCTCCTTTTCTGGTGTATCACCGCTTTAGTGTAGGATTTTATTTTATGCATTCTCTCTCCCTGGCCCCTTGGAAATTTAGATTAAAATAGTTAGTTTCCCCTGCATTAGAGTAGATTGTGGCAGGTAGTTTAGGAGCAAGAACCAGCTTTCTCTAGAGGTCTATCTCAAGTAGCAAGTCCCACAACTTGGAGATAGTACCCATGTTATCCAATCACACCGTAAGTTCAAGTATATGCACTTGTATAAACATAAGGGTGCTGTGATTTGGCGATAACAGTTCTGGCATTCCCGGTGGGACATTAGAGGTCTTCACCTTCATTACAACAAGATCGATGTGCACTTGTTCCATGTTCCAACTTTGAAGGAGCTTTAAAATTGCACATCTGGCGACTCCAAAAGAGGCATAATCCGCTGGTTTCAGCAGTCCAAGCCTGGAAAATTTATGAGAAGAATACAGACTAGGTCAAGAACTAGGGAGGAAGGATTGTTTGTTTATCTACACCTATCTCCAGGTAGAGAAAGAAGGGGAAGAAGAGCTCAAAGATATGCGTCTCCACCTAATAGAACTTTGTCAACACCTCCACCTAGTAGGCCTTTCATCCAATCAACAAGAGTTCTTCGACCAATCAGAATGGCGCAACCAGCAAATCCCTTTGTCAACTTCACTGGTAGTAACCCACTTGCCCTCAATGCACAGAATCTAGTTCCAATTGCAGCATTGAAGAACATTCCATTTTTCACTGGAGAAAATCATACCACTCCTGGTGATCATGTCAAAGACATTGCTAACGTCTGTGCAATCCATGAGATAAATGAAATGGATGTGGCTGTCAAATTGCTAGCATCTTCGTTCAAAGGGAAGGCATTGTAATGGTTTAGGAGCCTTGGAGCTGGTTCTATCACAAATTGGAATCAGTTATGCATAGTTCTCCATGAGCAGTTTGGGGAAAAGGGAGACAATTTGTCTCTACTAGAACAATTGACAACTATCAAGAGAGCTCCCAACGAGCAGCTGACTGACTTCAACTTCAGATTTCAAAGGTCTTGGGATAGGATTCCAGTGGCCGTCAGGCCAACAGCTGAAGGTGCTTTTCTATACTATCTTAAGGCTCTGAATTCTGA
The DNA here is from genome assembly GCA_019776745.2 of Taxus chinensis. Classification (NCBI taxonomy): domain Eukaryota; kingdom Viridiplantae; phylum Streptophyta; class Pinopsida; order Cupressales; family Taxaceae; genus Taxus; species Taxus chinensis. The sequence goes on from CM034151.1 coordinate 753,263,896, forward strand.
TATTTCTATGATAATCCAATCTATGGGAGGCACAACCTTACCTGCTGCTTATAACATTGCCATTAGGGCTGAAAATTGTTTGATCCAAGCCGGAAAACTAGCCCCTAGACCTCCCATGCCCTTATATCCAAACTTAGAAAATCCAAGCACTAGTCAAGCACCCACTTTGGCTCCTATTCCCACCCCTAGAAATCAAAGTTCAAATGAAACTTCTACTTCATCCTCTAGTGCTTCAAATGAACTCCAAGAGGTCATGAAACAATTGCAAAATTTGGGAAATGAGTTGGTTACTATCAAAAGACAGCAAGCTCAAAGTGCTAGACCGTATCAGCCTCAAGCGCAGTACCAGGCTAGGCCCCCATACCAACAAAATAGGTCACCAACTCAGGCTGCAAATCAAAATCAAAGCCAAGTAAGGCCTCCCGCTAATAGACCATTTCAGCCCTATAACCCCAATGTCGTATCTGCTTCTAAAGCATTAGTGCCAGTCCAAAATAACATGGCCCAAGAATATGATTGGTGTTTCCCATGCAGCCAGCCACACAACCAATCAATGTGCTTTAACGGTGCATTAAATCAGGCTCTGATGGTGCAAACCGTCAGTGGGTCGCAAGAGTCCAGCCACGAAGGAGATCAGCAGCAGGAAGCACCTCAGCAGGGAACAACTCCAAATGATACCGCACTTGTGAATTGGCAAGCTGAGGATTTCTGTGGTATGAATCAAATACCCTCTCAAAGTGTTGCAGCCAACACAAGGTCAAAGAGGAGAAATTTGGGTGAAGGACAACCATTAGCTCCTAAGTAATCCACAACCTTCTACCACTCCACAAGCTGCTGGCAAACAAAATGTAGTTCCAAACACGCAAGGGGCACCCAAACCAGCCCCTAGGCCAACCCAAATACCAGTTGTTGCTGCCCATGTGCAAGGAGTGAATATGAAAACCAAGGGACAGCAAAGAGATCCTTCATCACCGTTCAATATCATTGATCAGATGAAGAAGACAAGTGTCAACATATCAATGTGGGAATCCCTGTCTATCCCAGGCCAAAGAGATTTGTTACAAGCTGCCATGAAGGACTGGCCAACTTCGAATCAGCAAGTCCAAGTGCAAGAGAAGGTACTCACAAATGCTGCCCAGCCTGAAGGGAATCATGGGGGACAACAAGGTAAAATGTCGAAGCCCCCTCGTTTTTATGTCTCATTAATCATTGGAAACCAATTGGTACACAATTGCATGATTGATTCCGGGGCAAGTAGTTCAGTAATGCCCAAGAAAATAGCTGATCAGCTGGGTCTCCAATATGAAGTAATATCCAAAGGAGTAGTGCAGTTGGATGGGACAGCAGTAACAACAGTTGGGATGATTAGAAACTTGAGTCTTACCTTGCATGCATGTCCAAATGTTGTTGTTTTACAAGATGTATCAGTTATAGACCTTCCACCACTCTTTGCCCTATGTTTGTCAAGAGATTTCACAACCAAAATTGGAGGCTATCTTTCTGCTGATTGGTCACACATGTTGTTTAGAACAAGGTATGGAACTAAGGCCACAATCAGATCCGAACCTATTGCAAACTTTCACATTGAGCCTTACACTCCAAGTCAGATTAATGCCAATTGTTCAGCGTTTGATCAAGAAGATCATCCAAGCACTGATGAAGCTGACACCAAGGTAGGAAGCATCCCAGATCTAACTCTTGATGAATGGGAAAACAAGGTACATGCTTTTGATCCTTATCAAGAAGTAGAAGAATCTGAGCTAGGAGTTTATTGTTTTCATGAAGAAAATCAGCCTATTCCTAGCATCACCAAGCCAAACCACAAAGATGACAATGAAGTATGGAAATTGTTCTTTGATGGATCAAGGAGTAGACAAGGTGCAGGAGGAGGAGCTATGCTCATTTCACTGCAAGGTATAAAGTATTACTCAGCCTTCCGTTTTCAGTTCTCTTGCTCAAACAACACAGCTGAGTATGAAGCCTTAATTCATGGACTGCATTGGGCAAAGAAGAAATGCATCAAGAATTTGCAAGTATTTGGTGATAGTGAGCTGATCGTAAACCAAGTCAGAGGGAAAAATGCTGCCAAGAATGATCTGTTGAAGAACTACAAAAATCGGGTATGGGATCTTATTGAAGATTTTGAAGCTTTTAGCATCAATTCCATCCCAAGAAAAAAGAATGAAGCAGCGGACAGACTAGCAGCAATTGGGGCTGCATTTGACGTTGTAGAAAATATCAAAAGTGAAAAATCTCAGCCTCATATCAAATTTGTTGTGAGACCAGCTGTTCTGGATAACAATACAAGTTGGCAAGTCTTCGAGAATGATCAGCAAATTGTTAATTTCCTGCAAGAAGAAGCTGAGTTCTCTGCCAGAAATCAAGACAAGCTGGAGCAGCAGTATGGTGACCAAGTGGTGCAGCTGAGAACTAATAAATTACCAAAAGGCCTCATAACCTTGGAGTCAATCTTCAACCCGAATGATCAGTTCCGGAAGGAGAAAGCGAACATTCAAGTAAAGGGTGAAGATTCAGAACCTATCTTAGTAGATGAAGGCAAGACATTGCAAATTGGCAAAGTAAGTACTCCACAAGAGAAATCTGATTTTGTTCAGCTTTGTCAAGAGTTCTCAGATGTCTTCGCTTGGACTTACAAAGATTTAAGAGGTTTCAACCCAAAGTTGGCACAACATACTATTGAGCTGGATCCGGAATCCAAGCCTGTCAGGCAAAAGCAAAGACCAGTGAATCCCCATATTGAACCTCTCATGAGAAAAGAGTTAAGCAAGCTTATTGAGGCCAATATCATCTTCCCCATCAAACACTCAAGTTGGGTTGCAAACTTGGTGCCAGTAAGAAAGAGAAATGGAGAAATAAGATTGTGTGTGGACTTTCGCGATCTAAATAAAGCATCGCTCAAAGATCATTATCCACTTCCATCAATGGAACAAATATTGCAGGTTGTAGCTGGTTCAGAAAGGTTTTCATTGCTAGATGGATATTCAGGCTATAATCAGATAATGGTGAAAGAAGAAGATCAATTCAAGACAGCCTTCACTACAAAATGGGGCACGTATGCTTACAAGAAGATGCCATTTGGACTGTCAAATGCCGGAGCAACATTCCAGCGAGCTATGGATATGGCGTTCAAAGGCTTGATCAACAAGATAGTGCTGGTATACCTAGATGATATCACTGTCTTCTCAAAGAATGCAGCAGACCATCTCTTTCACCTCAGACAAGTGTTTCAGAGGTGTAGAAGGTTCAGAGTGTCGCTGAATCCAAAGAAGTGTATATTCTTGGCACACGAAGGCAAATTGTTGGGCCACATTGTCTCTAGGGAAGGGCTAACAATTGATCCCGAAAGGGTTGAAGCCATCCGAACACTCCCATTGCCACACCACAAGAAATCTCTCCAAAGCTTCTTGGGAAGGATAAACTTTGTCTGCAGATTTGTGCCTAATTTTGCCACTCTTGTGAAGCCTTTAACAATAATGTTGAAGAAGAGTCTCGCATTCAAATGGACAGCAGAGGGAAAAGAGAGTTTTGAAAACATCAAGCATGCAATATCACAAGCTCCAACTCTTATCAACCCAGACTTTTCAAAGGACTTCATGTTGTATGCGTTTGGAGGATCAGACACAATCTCAGCTATCTTGACACAGCTGAATAGAGAAGGTTCAGAACAGCCCATAGCATTCTTCAGTCAAACCTTGGAAGATTACGAAATAAAGTATTCTTTCATCGAAAAGCATGTCCTTGCCGTCATCAGGAGCTTGAAGAAGTTCAGACATTTGGTCTCAAACAATAAGATTCAACTACTAGTGTCTCATGCTGGTGTCAAGGACTTTCTCCTAAACAAGGATTTAAACGAGAAGAGAGCAGGTTGGATCACTCAGGTGATGGAATATGATATTGAAATCAAAGTGACCAAGCTAGTTCGTGGCAAAGGTTTGTGTGAGCAGCTCGCTTCCAAACAACCAGATGGCTCAAAAGGTGAAGAAGATGTTGTCCTGCTACTACAGAATGATCAAGAACAACCGACTGATGATGCACCATTCCATGTTGGACTCAAGACTTGGTGCATTACCTCCAAACAGGCTTGTGCCCTCCAGAAGTGAGCAAGGCGAAGAGGAGATACTTTAGATTACAAGCTATCCCGTATGTACTCATTAATGGTATCTTGTTCAAGAAAGACATCCATGGTGTTCTATTAAGATGCATTGGAACAGGTCAAGTTGAGAAGATATTACACGAGTTCCATGACGGGGAAGCAGGAGGCCACTTTGCTCCACGAGTGACAGCTCTCAAAATCATGAAAGCTGGTTACTATTGGCCTACTGTGTTCAATGATTGCTACTCATGGGTCAAAAAATGCAAGAGATGTGCATTCTTCACAGGGAAAGAGAGGTTAACAGCACTGCCCCTTCGTCCAATTTCAGTAAATCAGCCATTCATGCAATGGGGATTGGACTTCATTGGGGTTATCAATCCCAATTCAAGTCAAGGCCACAAGTGGATACTTACAGCAACGGATTATTTCACCAAGTGGACCGAAGCAGTGGCACTCAAGGAGGCAAATGAATCTAATATCTTAGATTTCTATGAAGGGATAGTCACGAGGTTTGGTGCCCCTGCCACTATCATATCAGACAATGCATTGGCATTCCTTGGCACAAAGATCACTGAATGGGCTGTCAAGAATTGTGTGTATCTCAGCACTTCATCGAACTATTACCCTCAAGGTAATGGTCAAGCCGAGTCTACAAACAAGAACCTACTAAGAATCATCAGAAGGACTCTGGATGAAAACCAAAGGACTTGGCACGCAAAGCTCAAATCAGCCCTATGGGCCGATAGAATCACACCCAAGAGGTCTACAGGAAGCTCTCCATACAAGCTTGTGTACGGGAAAGAAGCAGTTCTACCTATATCACTTGAGTTGCCAGCATTGGAGCTCATGAAACAGTTGGAACTAGCTGAGTTTGAACCCATGGAGGTTAGATATGCAGAATTAATGGAGCTCCAAGAAGTTAGAGAGCATGCAGCCCAAGCAATAGAGAAGGATCAAGCCTTGATCAAGAAGACTTTTGATAGGAAAGCCAAGGCTAGAACCTTCCAGATTGGAGATCTAGTGTTGAAATGGGATGCAGATCGTGCAAAGCTGGGAAAGCATTCCAAATTTGATGCCATCTGGAGTGGCCCTTACATGATCATTGAATGCAAAGGTAGCAATGCTTTCCGACTGGCTAAGTTGGATGGTGAAGAATTGCAGATTCTGGTCAATGGGATCTATCTCAAACGTTGCTACTAGAAAGATAGCTTTTCACCCTTGTAAATATTAATTTAGAATTTCCATTCCTCTAAGTGCTTATGCACATTGTACTGCTATTAGAATAGTTTTATTTCCCTAAGTGCTTGTGCACATGTCCTATTGCTTCTAGTATGTGCATGTTTGCAGTTCATCAAGCTCCTGGAAAAGAATTGCAGCCACGGGAGAACCAGCTCAACAAATGTTTCAATGGCTCAAGGACACAGGTTTTCAAATTTCAGATCAGCTGAGAGATTATTAAATAGACTCCATGCCCAATGGATTGCTACGAGCAGCTGGCCATTCTTCATCTAGCAGGAAGATGACCCCGCTGAGTCGCCAAAATTGTTATCCAAAATTCACCCCTCAAGGTAATTTTGATAACATGCATCAAATTATTCAGTCCCGAGCAAGTAGATTGATTCAAGGCCCGAAATCATGTTTTTGGGCCCCCCTAGGCTTCTTTCTAACTCTCCCATCCAAGAAGAAACCCCAACGAGTTAGAAAAAATGGAAAAAATGCAAAAATAAGGTTGCAGGACTGTTCTGAGGCATTTCGGGTCTGAAGGGCTCGGGTCGTACCAGTTCGGGTTGAACTGAGGTTCGTCGTACCAAGCTTGGAGCTGAAAAAATGAAGAAAATCGGCTAAGTCCTAGTCCAGGCGGTCTGCGGGAAAGTTGGGACGTCGGGACGCGTGGGACATGAAAAGCTGAATCGGCCGAAAGAGGGAAAAAATTGCCTAAGTCTTGTTTGTGCGGTCTGGGACATCCGGGCCAAAAGTACGCGCGGGACGCGGATCGGCCGGTTTGGCGCAAGTCAGTCCATTTCGGGCGGTTCGAAGATATTTGTCCCAGATAGTTTGGGACATCCGGGCCAAAAGTACGCGGAGGACGCGAACCGGCCGATTCGGTCGAAACAGGGGACTTTCGTCCGGGACAGTTGGGCCAAAAGTACGCGAGGGACGCGAAAAGCTGAAAGAGCCGAGAGCGAATGGAATCTCGCCACGTGTCTTCACCTCAAACAGGAACAAGGAAGCCCGAACCGGCCGAAGAAGGAGATTTTTGTTTGGGACATCCAGGCCAAAGGTACGCGAGGGATGCGTGGGACACGAAAAGGTGAAATGGCCAAAAAGAGACAAGGAGGCCCACGGATGAATCAGAACGTGCCACGTGTCAGAAGGTTGAAAAGTTGCTAAGTGTTTGGCGCAAGGTAAAAATGCGCCCCTCAGGCCCGAACCAATAAAATAGTGCCACGTGTCCAAGTTTAAGGGCCCGAAAGGAATTTTCAGAGGATGAACCCATGGACGAATTAGAGCCCTGACACGTGTCATCCAAGTGGCAGTGCACGGGAAAAATTCAAATATTTTCCCGCCGATCCGTTTTGGCCTATTTTTTTTGCCCTAAATCTTCAGATCGCCATAACTTTCGATCCAGAGCTCAGATTTTCGCGTTCTTTATATCAATGGAAAGCTGGTGAAATTCTCTACATGATTCCGAGGTCAATCTTGCATTTTGGTTTAGTTTGGAGAGAGAAAATCAAGAAATGTCTCTGGCGCGTGGTAATGGCCAGAAATGACGTTTCAACAACCAGCTTAAATGCAAATACAATTCACCTCTTTCTCACCTACCACCATAATGAGATGAATTAAATGCAACCTAGAAGTGGTTGGGGTAGATTTAGATTTCCTCTCTCTTCCCTTCTCATTTTTCTATAAATTGGAGTGTTGGGCTCATTGTAAAGGGGGGTAGTTTTTGTAGCAAAGCTCTGTCAAAATCGCTTTGTAAAGCCAATGTGTTGCAGGCCCTTGTTGTGGACTCCTTGCATGGTGATCCAGGCCCTTATCTTGTAATAGATTGAACTGTGCATATCATGAAGCAATAAAATATCAGTTTGTGGATGTATCTTCCCCTGCTGTGTTTTCTTGCATTCTTCTTGCCCCTTTAATCTTTCTACAAGAATATTGTGTCTATTATTATGTTCTTGCAGGGATCCATTATCATTGTGTATGTTCGAGGTACTTTTGTGAATGCATTTTGCTAGATTGTGGAGAACTGTCATCACCCCTTCTAGTGTGCACTTTGCTTCTGCATTTCACGCATTTGAAAACTACTCTCACACCCTCCTTTTCTGGTGTATCACCACTTTAGTGTAGGCTTTCATTTTATGCATTCTCTCTCCCTGGTCCCTTGGAAATTTAGATTAGAATAGTTAGTTTCCCCTGCATTAGAGTAGATTGTGGCAGGTAGTTTAGGAGTAAGAACCAGCTTTCTCTGGAGGTCTATCTCAAGTAGCAAGTCCCACAACTTGGAGATAGTACCCATGTTATCCAATCACACCGTAAGTTTCAAGTATATGCACTTTTATAAACAGAGGGGTGCTGTGATTTGGTGATAACAATATCAACAATATATTCTTACATGGTTGTTCAAACACCATAATCTAGGATGCCTAAAATGTGTTATGAAACATATATTGGAAACACCTAAAATATTACACCAAATTGATGCAAATCAAAATCATTAAAATATTTGATGAAATTAAATTTAAATAAATTCCAAGAGCTATGTAGATTATGGTAAGGAAATGAACCCTCAAATAAAGGAATGTACCTTCATGTAAAGTAAGTAAACTGATAGGAATTTTGAGGATAAAAAATTCTTTGTTGTGGGATGTGCCAAAATGTTTAATTACAATAGATTGTTCGATAGAGGATAGAGTGTATAATATTATAGAATGTATAAATATGGGAAATAAAAATGTATATTCGTTTGGTATAGATAAAAAATTTAAAGGGATAAAAGTCATGTGACAAATGATAGAAGAAGCAAAAAACAAAGAGTAGTTGATACATATTGAAAACATGGAAACAATATTTGCCACTTGATATTTGATACATATATGTATGTCATAGAAAACTATGGTATTGACATCCTTTTCCAACGACTGCATTTTCAATTTGATTATCTTATATGTGTCATTTAATCTTCTAAGGGGCATTCTTGAATTGACATTTTACCTACGGAAACCTACATAAGATAGTCAATATCTCTTCATATCTCACCTAGAAATTTCATTAGATGTATTGTAAATATCTTGAAAAAACCCTCTTGCAGTATGAATCTTACATTCTATCATAAGATGTAGTAAAATCTATGTTGAAATTGTGTATATATCCCTAAATCTATATTAGAGACCCTTTCAAAGCCCATATTTTTGTAGACATTTTGGCTCTTTGCAAACCAACTTAGCAAAATAAAAATATGTTTGGGACAACAAAATCCAAAGGTTTCACCCTCTGTTGGATGATTCCATCTAGATCAAATATCTATGAATGGTTTTTATTTGTACATGTAAGTATGTCCCTATAACATATTTTAGTGTCTTCTAAAGTTTGTAATCTTTATGTGTCTCTGAATTTCATTTCTATGCTTTGCGATGACCACATTGAATTCCCCCTTTTTTTGAGTTGAGCGAGGTATACTATAAATATCTCATCTCAAAATAATTGAGGTGTATTCATGTCGTATATAACATATAATAATTTTAGAACACATCCACTAAAAATGCACACCTAATAGAAATACTAGAGCACATCCACAACCTTATACAAAAGGAATTGTCAAGATACATTGGAAAGGAGTATGTACCTGTACACATGATCAAATTGTCTACAACTGCATATAACCATGTGAAAGTAATAATATAGAGAAATAACATCGCATTCATTCCAAGGTAGAATTATATGTAATATAACATGTTAGGGTATTAAGAAGTAGAATGAACTTCTTAATAAATCTTAAGAAAAGGGAAAAGCGTGAACATTCTTAGATGAGTCCTTTATATACCTCCAAGGTGAGATAGGGGATTCCCTTTCTCGATCACCTAATCATTATCAATAAGTATCGATAAGTTCTGCACTATGTTCCATGTTCCATTTTTTACTATCGGAAGGAGCTATAAAAAATAAATGCACATATGCATGTGATCTTTGAGCTCTTAAGTTGTAATTGAACATTGCATCTTATCTTGATTTGTGTATAAGTGGATTACATTAGGAAAAGTTTGATTTTTTGGTCATTAATAGTTGGTACATATTGCTAATGTAAGTATAAATAAGTTCTATATTTTCATGTCGATTTTTTACTATCGTAAGAAAATATAAAAAATAAATTTAAATATGCATGTGATCTTTGAGCTCTTAGTTGTAATTTCATTGCTCTTATTTGTGTTAAATGGATTACATTAGGAAAAGTTTGATTTTTTGGTCATTATAGTTGTACATATTGCTAATGTGTAGATAATTTGTATGTATAATTTTTTATTAGTTGTTAAATATTGGTAATTGCAAGGTTGTGAATGTTTTATGTAAGTTGAAGCTATAAACATTATGTGTTGTCATACTCTCACTCTCAATTGAACATATGGGGGCAAGTGCCTCTGCAAAGACAGGATGTAGTGCATGCTGAAGGGGCTTGATCCTTAGGATGCCACATCAATATGCCCAACTATTGTTGTGTGCCGAAGGGGCTTTCCCCTTAGGATTATGCATCGATAGTTAGGTGGTATACTTTGTTGCACAGAGATTTTTAAAGCCATCTGCCAAAGCTACCCTTCGCTAAAATATGTACCCTCCCATAATATCACAACTGTCTCTTTTTCAATGGACGATTGTCATATTATGGGAGGGTACATTTTGAGTGAAGGATAGTCATTGGAATTTATTGATACTTGAATTTGTCATGGATATTAGCTTTCTGATATTGTGATTATTTTATCATATTGGATGCTATATATTAGATTTTTCATGTATCGTACTAACATTAATTATATGCTTCTCTTGTGTAGTGAATATGAATACCAGAAGATTAATTTCTCTCAACTCTGTTGGTAAAACGAAGTCATACAGAAATATGAGCCTCCACATAAACTAAAGATGAAGGGAGTTCGCATAGAAAGTTTGAAAAATTCAAGAGTTCTGTTATCTCTCGAAAGTGCACCATGTAGAGAGATGGCTGTAGGTTTTCTATGCTTGTAAAATTTGATCTCTCTCTTTCGTACATACAATGAAAACACCTCAGGTTTGTGGGTATACCTATTTTGAGGTGAGTCTCCTGGTATCAAGGCCAGTTCTTTGTTGATGTATCCTAAATTGATTCTGGGGTTTAGGGGTAAAAGGATGACTGTAAAATAATTATAACTAAGGTGATACACCAAATTTGTATGAGGGATTTGACTGAGTATATGCACAATTGATATGCGAAGGATTTTTGGTGCATGAACCAATAGTTCTTCTGTAGAATATTAAGGGCAAAACACTTGGATGTATTCGGGGAGATTATCACAACAATACTGCTAAGCTAAACATGCACATTAATATCATGCGGAAACTACTGAATTTTGCAACAGGGTAAGATGATTAATCAGGGAATTTGAATTCACAAGACTAATAGAAAATTACACAAGACTGCAAATAATTAGGAAGGTAGAAATTCTTCACACTCATAAGGAAAAACTGGAAAAAATTGCTCCAATACTCCTATATAAAAAAAAGTCCTCCAGAAGTTCCCCTTTCGAACGATGACTCACCCCTTGGCATTTGTCGGGTGGCAAGGTTAACTCAAGTTGAGTTTGCATTGGTAATTTTGAACTTATCTCAGCCTTTTGATCTGGTCCTTGTTTCTTCTCCACCGTGGATTTCTTAACTCTGATTTGGAATGGTGGTCGGATTTTTGACCCTTGGTTAGTGTTACAGTCTGCATTGAATATTGCTGGCATGGCGGTGACCATGATGGTTTGCTTGGAGCTTTGGGATTGATCTTTGAGCATTGATCGATTGTCCTTTTGTTTTGCAACCGTTGATCTTTAATTGTGCTTGAGTTCTAACCAAGCCAATGCTTGGTGTTGTCAAAATTTCAACCCCCCCTGGGTAATTTTGATAACATGCATCAGAATATTCAAGTCCCAGGAAAATTGATTGATTCGGGGCCAAAAATCATGTTGCTAGAGTCCCCTCAAATATTTTCTAAGTTCCCTTTCTGAGAGGAAAAGAGCAAGCTCTGAGAAAATGCGAAAAAAATTTGCAGAAAGGCAAATAGGTTGATCCAGGAAAAAGTGTGAAAATTGGCTAAGTCCTGCTCAAGGGAGCAATTGGGACAATTGGGACGTCAAGGCGTGGATTGGCCAAAAAGCCTCCAGGCGGCCTAAATTGCATTTGGGACAATCGGGCCAGAAGTACGTGGCGAGCACGAAATGCCGGTTCGACCGAGAAAAAATTGGCTAACTGCTGAGAGGGACGCAAATGGGACAATTGGGCCAAAAAGGCGCGAACCGGCCGAACCGGGCGAAAAAGGGCCAAACGCAAATGGGACAATCGGGCCAAAAAGGTGTGAACCGGGCGAAAAAGGGCTAGTCCAAAAGCAAAGTGGGACAAGCGGGACAAAAATGCCCGAACCAGCTGAATCGGCCGAAATGAGTCCAGAGGGTCCAAAATCAAATGGGACATCTGGGACAAATGGACGCGAAATGCCCGAACCAGCCGAAATGAGCACAAAGGGCCCAAAATAAAATGGGACATCCGGGACAAATGGAGGTGAAGTACGCGAAGGAGCCGAGGACCAATCAGAAACTGCCACGTGTCCTCACAGGAGAAAAATTCAAAAGGTCAAAGGGGCGAGTTATCGAGCGCTGAACCGAACCAATGAAATGGCGCCACGTGTCCAAGTTTAAGGGGCCCACAAGCAATTTCAAAAGGAAATCCTGCGAAAGACGGAGGAGAGAGAATTGCTCGTCCAATCAGCACGTGCCACGTGTCGTCCAGATGGCGAAGAGCGGGAAAACATTTTAAAATTCGTTTTGATCTGTTCCGTGCCCTAAATCTTCAGATCGCCATATCTTTTGATCCAGAGCTCGGATTTCCACGTTCTTTATATCAACGGAAAGCTGTTGAGATGATCTACATGATTCTGGGATCAATCTCGAGTTTTGGTGCAGTCTGAAGAGAGAAAATCGAGAAATGGCTCTGACGTGTGGTAATGGCCAGAAGCGACCTTTCAACAACCCGTTTTAATGCTAATGGGTCGCATTCTTCTTCTGCACGGCCAGAAGTGATGTTTTAGCGGCCAAATTAATAAAAATGGGTCGCATCCTCCTCCAAAATCACTCAAAGTGACAGGGTATGGGTTGGTAAGATCCTTCATGCTGATTTAATGCATCTGCAGTCAATGAGGAATGGGATTACACGTTTTCCCACGTTTACTGTCCCCTGGGCTCGACCCATGCAATGTAAAAGCTAGATTTGGCTCATCAAAAAAAAAAAAAGAGAGGTTGTTCATTTTTTCGGCTCGGCCCTCCCTTCTTTTCTTCTCTAGGGTTGAAAATGGAGTTCGAGCCTCCTCCCTGCTCTGTAATGGCACTTTTTTCCTTTTACTAATGGAATGATGTTCTGTGCAAACTTCTGGAGCAACAAAACGTGTTCTGTGATGCATCTGTCCATCCTCTCTCGTTTTTGCTTGTTCTCTCCTTGCCTCTCTTCATTTGCAGGTATCTGTGCATGTCTAAATGTTCATTGCAGGTTTGGAGCTGTGTTCATGAAGTTTTGGGACATTTTCTGTGTGAAATCTATCCTTGGGCCTGTGATGCATCTGTCCATCCTTCCCATTGCTCACCTCTCTTTGTCCCATGGCAGTTTTGATAGATGTTCAACATCCTCCTTCTCTGGTGTATCACCGTTTTAGTGTAGGCTTTTGCTGTTTTTCCCTTCTCTCTCTCTCTGTCTCCTTGGCATGGTTAGATTAGGATTAGATTAGCTTTCCTACACTGGAATAGCTTGTGGCAGGTAGTTTAGGAGCAGGAACCAGCCTTCTCTTGAGATTCCTCTCGCGGTTTCACAAGTCCCACGCTTGGAGAGAGGTTTCCATGTTGTGCAATCACACTGGATGCCTGAACATCAACCTAGAAGCCTGATGTGTGTCCAGGGGAGCTGTGATTTTGCACTAACAATTTTGGCACGCCCGGTGGGACCTTAGAGGTCTTTCACTTCATCTTTTGCAGGTTGATGTGTTCCTGCAAAAATTTCAGCCTTTGGAGGCACTTGCAAACACATCTGGCGACTCCATCTGGTCAACAACCATCTCTGAAGTTGCAGACCTTCCTTTCCATTCATTTTCATTCATTTTCCATTCATCCTTCTTTCCATCTCTTTCATTCTTCCTCATTCTTTGAAGTTGTGCAATCATGACTTCATTTCCATCATGGATTTCATATCAACAACAGCAGTATATTTCACCTCCAACAGGTTTTACAAATCCTCCAGATCAGCATGCATATTCATATGAACAGCAGTGCCAAAGTCAGTTTGGATATGGAGCTTTCCAAGAGCAAGAATATGCATATAATGAAGACAATCAGATGCAAGATGCTGGTCTGTTGGAGAAAATCCAAAAGATGGAGGTAAACATAGTGCAGTCCAGGGCTCAGGCACAGATGAAAGCTTTTGGAATCGGTTATGGAGCACCCTGTCCATGGGTGGGACCTTTTCCAAGGCATTACAGCCCTCAGGAGAAGCTTGACTTCATGATTGCAACGCTGCCTTTGCTTGCAAAGTGGATTGAAGAAATAGAGGTGTATGAGAGAAGTATTCAGCAACCTTGTCAACAGGTAAGCACACCATCTCATGCCTTTCCTTTTCCTCTTTCCCAATCTGTTTCATTTCAGCAGTGTCAAGTTTCAAACCCTCCATCTGCTGTCCCAAGTGTTGAATCCATTTCTCCACCCCCCAGTCTTCCACCTCATCTCGATTCTTCTTTCCTTTTCCCTTCCAAACAGTCATCCCCTCCACAAGAGCTAACAAAAATACCCCCTCCTCCAAAGAAACAAGAGGTTTCACTGCCTCCACCACCACAAAAAAGTGTAAAATTGTTTGAGTTTCAACCCATTCCCTCCTCTTACATTCCCAATTTCATATGGCGAAGAAGGAATTGAAAAAATCCGTCATCAAGGACAGTAAGAGGAAGATCCCAAGAAAAGAAGAAATGATTAAGATGACTTAGTAAGGTTTGGGCTGCCAAGTTTGGTATGACAAAGATCCCCTTGATGGTTAAGCCTACAGAAGAGGATAAGGTTGGAGAACAAATGGTGGTCAGGACTGATTCTGGTTGTAGCAGAAGAAGAAGATCTTGCAGTCCCAACTTGTCCTCTAGAGCAGCAGATTGAAGAGTTTGACTTGACAAAATTCATGTTGGAGGAAGGAGCTCATTCAAGAGCAAGATTGTATTCGAACATTGGATGAAGGAGAATCTGCTCCAGATCTAGCAGCAGAGGAGCACAATCTAGCTGTGGAGGAGAAAAAGTTACAGATCCAAGAGCTCTGAGCACAAAGTAGGTTGCAGGAGAACCTTCAGTTCTTCTTTCTACTTCACCTCTCTCAAGTTCCAGTGCTGAAGAGAAGTTTGACCTCTCAAAATCAATGTTGGAGGGAGAAAGAAACCATGGTGGTCAAGTTACAAATCAAGATGACACCATGGAGGAAGTTGAAAATTTGCAGCAGGACAGCAATGAGGTAGTTTACCTGTCAGATTTGGAGGACTATTTTGATGGAGAAGAGCCGGTTGAGATTTCCACCTTTCTCTCTTTCATCATCCACATTCCAAACACCAGAGTCTGCTGTCCATGAAGGAGAGAATTCATTTGCAGCAGCCTGCATCTTATAACAGCTCTTCGGAATCAAGATTGGAAGATTTTAATCTTTCATGTTCTTCATTAGAGGAAGAGAAAGGACAGAAGGATTCCACCATTTCTTCCACACCATCCATTCAGGAAGGTCTACAAGAAGACTCCATTCTTGGAGTTGAAAATCAGAGCTATGGGCATATCAAACTGATCAGACCTTGCCCAATCAGGTATTTGGCTTCATTGGAGCCAAAGGAGAAGTCACAACCAGTCATGCTTGCTTCTGAGCATGAGGGTGAGCTACAAAGTACCAAGGATCAGCTGCCATACCTCTTCAATCCAAATGTAGAGCAACTAAAAGAGGTATTGGATTTGTTTTCAGTTGATACCTTGATGATTTGGATAGAATACCAGCTTCTTGTTGATTTTCCATCCATCCAAACAGCCATGATCAGCTGCCAAATCAATTGCATGGCTGCCAATTTTGAAGAAAGGAAGCTATTTCTCACAACCAGTTGCAGGGTTTGTTTAGCTTGCCTTTGCTTCCAGTTAGAGTAGAGTAGCTAGGTTTTCTTTCAGTAGAAGAAGTGCTTGTGCACACTCTGCATGTTCCATTTGGGGCATGTATGATTTTCAGTTTTGTACATAGTTTTGGTGTTGCTGGTTCTGCTCTTGCACAGTTCGTTTCAGTGGCATCTTGGTGAGAACACTCCATGTCCAGTGGGTTTCAAGTGGCTCAGAGGGAAGTTTTCAAAGTTCAGATTAGTTGCAGGTTGCAACTCATGACTCCATGCCCAATGGATGCTTCAGGATACTGATCATTCATCTAGCAGGCAGATGACCCCGCTGAGTCGCCAAACTGTTATCAAAATTCACCCCCCAGGGTAATTTGATAACATGCATCAGAATTTCAAGTCCCAGGAAGCATGTAGATTGATTCAGGGAAAAATCATGTTGGCTAGAGTCCCCTCAAATCATTTTCTAACTACCTGTCTGACCAAGCTCTGAGAATGCGAAAAGTTGTAGAATCGGAAAACAGGTTCGATCCAAAACAAAGAATTTTCACAAAGGAACTAAGTCCTGGGCTCAAGGGCGCGAATTGGGACATTTGAAAAGGCAAAGCGGTGGAGCAAGGGAAAAGCCCATAGTCAGGCGATTGCATTTGGAAGAATTCAGGCCAGAAGAACGCGGCGGGTGGAAATGCCAGTTCGACCGAGAAAAAATTGGCTAACGCTGAGCGGGACGTGAAATGGCCGGACAATCGGGCCGAGGAACCGGCCGAAACCAGCCGAAAAAGGGCCACAGTCCAAAAATCACTGGGATAATCTGGGCCGAACCAGGGACGCGGCCGAAAAGAGTCAAGACGCGGAAAGTGGGCAAGCGAAATGCCCGAACCGGCCTAATCGGCCGAATCATGATTGTGCCAGAGGTGTCCAAAATCAAATGGGACATCTGGGACAAATGGAAGCCCATGCCTCGAGTTGAAATCGAGCACAAAGGGTCCCAAACAGCAACTGGGACATCCCAGGACAAAAATGACGTGAAGGGCGTGAAAGAGCCGACAGGCCCGCGGACTAATCAAATCACTGACACGTGTCCTCACAAGGAGAAAAGGTCAAAAAGTCAAAGGGCGAGTTTTGAAGGGTCAGCCCGAACCAATGGGATAGCACCACGTGTCCCAGTTTAAGGGGTCCATAAGGAAATTTCAAAAGGAAAGCCCATGGAAAGGAAGAGGAGAGAGAATTATCTCAGCGAATCAGCAGCATGCCACATGTCCTCCAAGTGGCGAAGCGGGCGGGAAAAATTTTCAAAATCCGTTTTGGCCTTTTCCGTGCCCTAAATCTTCAGACTCATCATAACTTTCGATCCTGAGCACAGATTTGCACGTTCTTTATATCAGCGGAAAGCTGTATGAAATTATCTGCATGATTTTGGGATAAATATTCCAATTTTGGTGTAGTTTGGAGATAGAAAGTTAAGAAATGGCTCTGACGCATGTGATCATGGCTAGAAGCAACGCTTCAACAACCAGTCTTTAATGCAACATGGGACAGCATTCGTCGTTCAGCATGGCCAGAAGTAATGTCTCAACCTCTTCTACCGATTTTAATGAAGAATGATTGTAAAATGTCGACCTAGAAGTGGTTGTGGCTAGCTTTCACAATTTCCTATGTCTTCCCTCTCTCTGGGCTCGACCCTATATATTGTATAAATCCAGATTTGGCTTCTTCAAAAGGGGGACATAACAAGTTGTTCATCTTTTCTGATCTGCCCTCCCTTCTTTTCTTCTCTAGGGTTGAAAATGGAGTCTCAAACCTCCTCCCTTACTCTGTAATGGCGTTTTTTCATTTTACTAATTGAAATGATGTTCTGTGCAAACTTTTGGAGCAACAAAGAACGTGTTTTGTGATGCATCTGTCCATCCTTGCTCATTCTTCGCTTGTTTCTCCTCTTGCCTCTCTTCATTGCAGGTATTTGTGCATGTTTGAATATTCTTTGCAGGTCTGGAGCCATGTTCATGGAGTTTTCGGACATTTTCTATGCGAAATCTATCCTTGGGCCTATGATGCATTTATCCATCCTTCCCATTGCTCACCTCTCTTTGTCCCATGGTAGTTTTGATAGAGGTCCAACATTCTCCTTCTCTGGTGTATCACCGTTTTAGTGTAGGCTTTTGCTTTCTTTTCCTTTCTCTCTCTCTCTCTCCTTGACTACTTGGCATTGTTAGATTAGGATAGAGAAGCTCGTCCCTAATGATCACTTCATTTGGATTTTCACTCTGCGGGCGAAGCCCTGGCAAAATTTTTCTTTGACGCCATTATTCTGAGCATTCAAGCTCGACTTTAAGAATTTCCCTAGCCTGTGGGGCCTTTGTGACTTTGTATCTGGTATATTTGTAGCTATTCTTCTTCTTTTTGAGCTCTCTTTGTGGGAATGTTAAGGCGACCACCATTATTGTTTTTCAGACTCTGATGGTTCAGCTTTGCAAATCCCTATGCATGTAGGTTGTTGTTTTTTACTCTGTAAGACTTCTCTCAGCAAGTTAGTTATGGCTGTTTTCTACCATTGTCATGGGTTTAAGCTCATGTGATTTCCCGACTGTATATTGCTCATCCCTAGCTTTGAAATATTTTCTTTAAAAGATATCTCTACGTGTTGTCTTGGCCGTAAATTTTCTTCTTTGTGAGCTTGGCTGTGCAATTGGCATCACTGTTTGATGAGGTCAGTAAGTTTTCGATCTCTGAGTGTTGTAATCACTTTTTCATTGCCATTTTTTCCTTCGAGATACTGATGTTTTAATCCTTCTTTGCATATTTTGTGATCTTTAGGGTAACATTGGTCTTTGATTTGAAAATCATTCTGTGATCATTTGAGGGTTTTCTCAACTTCGATTTAAATCGGTAAGTACTTGTTTCTCACTCTGATTTTAGTACCCATTAATGGGTTTTTGTATTAGAACCAGGATCTGTACCTTTTCCCTCTATACCGCAATTCAAGACTGATTGGTTTAAATGGGAGCGTTAACTTTTGAGATACTTGAATATTTCCTCAACTCGCATGTGCATGCATTTTAACTCAAAGTTTTTCTATCTGATCTTGTATTATGATTACTAAATGGGCATTCTTATTTGCTCAAAACTTGCCAGATAGAATGTTTATTGATATGATTACTTGAAATACTTCATTCCTTTTGATTCTACTATATGTTCTTGAGGGGTATAATGTTTTCTGAAAAGTTGTGATTCACTTCACATTATCTTAAGTTATGCACTTATCTGATTTGATTTGACCATTAATACACAATGAGTTTGTGTTCCGAGTAATATTGCATGATATGTTTACTTGGTACTTATATTCATAAGGAATCCCCTTTGGATCTAGAATGCTTATAATTTTTCCCCGTTTAGATTGCCTGTACATTGATATTTAAGAGTTCTTAAACTCATTTTCCCACATCTTTACCTGCATATTTTTCAATTTGTGGCTTGAAACATTGCAACCCATAATTAGGTGTTTCTCCTTTGATAAGGGTACTGGAAATCATTTTTACTCCATTCTTTTGCTCTATTATTTTTTCCTTGTTATTCTAGTGACTCAAGTTCTATTTGCTCTTACTCTACTCCTGCTCTATGCCTAGCTTGAAGTTAACTAAAATACGCAAGAAAGTTTTCAAATAATTGCATACTTATAGCTTTTGGATGTTTGATATTAATTGATGCATCCCTCATTTCTATGAGATTTTGAGAGCCATCACTAGCACTTTCTCCTTTTGTGGTCTAGCGAAAAACTGTGAATCTGAAGGGAATTCTACTTTTCAATTTGTGTATTATGCTTGAACATGTATTTGATCCGTTCATTGGAATTGACCCTTTGAGCTTTAACTAAGCTGAAATGGGTGCATACGTACCCCTCCATTGTTGATGTGAACAATAAAATAGATTTGAACTAGTGATGACTGAATGCATTCTTTATTTGCATAGTGTGGACCACAACCTATAATGTAACCCTCTGAAGATGACTTTCTCTTGGGAACCTGAATATATTGAAATATCTTGATAGGGTATGTGCTTCATATGTTAGTAGTAAGGAAAAATCCTTGTATGGTTTACATTTTCATTAGTTGAATATTTAATACATTATCTCTTTCATGCTTTCTAAGAACTAAATTATGCTATGCATTTTACTGTACTTGTAAAACTATGAATCATGCATTATATTTAGCTATGAAGCTATACTGTAGCATTCTATGTACTTTATCTACTTCTGGTTCTGTTCAACCATGAATCTTGTATGTAATTTCTAGAAATTACAAGCAGTTCATCTATTTTGCGGCTATTTTTAGGCATAAGCCTTGATTCAGATGCTTGTTAAGATTTCTGTTACTTTGTTTCTTTCACATAGATGTTTTATTCCCTTTATAGTAACATTTTAGGCATGTTGGAAAATCTGAAATGTTGATTTTTCATGGTGAAGCCATGGCAATTTTTTTCAAGAATTCTCTCTTCCATCCATTTCCTACTATAGTAATTGTATTTTCTGATTCAGAACATAGAATATAACACTTCATGTTTGAATCTAGATAAAAATTAGACATCATAGCTATTTATCTTGATCATGGCATGCTTTATCACTTTTCTGTATCACTTAATTGATTTAAATAATTCCTTTAAACATGTAGTAGTTAAAAGCATCATGATGGAAAGTTGTAAATGTCCATTTTACATGGCGAAGCCCTGTCAAAATTTTCCCAGAATCTTGTCTTCATTCGTTTTCAACTATAACCTTTCTTTTCTAGTTAACTTCAGCTTCTGAAAATATGATTCTTCTCCTTTAGCTACAACTGAAAAGTGTTCTTCTATTTGCCAGTTTCTCTTCTACACTGTAACTTCTTCCATTTCAAAACAGTTACTGAAACTTTGAGTTATATTCTTCCTTTTCTTGTATGCACTTATGACTTGTCTATTTTTCCTTGGCTGCAACCTGTATCTTCACACTTAGGAAAATAGTTAGAAAAATACTTAGGATTTTTAGCCTCTCTTATGTCCATGTTTTCTTCTTTTCTTTTCTCTTCCTTCCTTTCTTTTTGAGTGAATAAAGCATGTATGCAGTTTTTTATTCAAGTAAATTTACATCTCTTGTTATTAGAGATTCATATGCACGAATTAGGACAATCTAGGAATATGATATGATCCATGAGCTCATAGCTGATAGTTATTCTTTTCTTCTTTTCAGGTACAATGGCTTCTAAAATGGAGATGAAGGAGGAACAAAATATGGAGATGGAGATGCTTAAATCGAAGAAAGGAACCCCAAGGAAATGATGGGTTCACTCATACTCCTTTACTTTCTCTTTCATACATGTGTACCTTTTATTTCAGTAGCTGTACTTTACTTTCCAGTTACATCCCATGGCTTGTGTGGGAAACATTTGAAAATTCCTTATGAATAAAACATTGAATTTTGTAAATGAGTTGTATATTTCTTTCTGCATTTCAGCTTTCTGTATGGATTCTATGACGAACTAAACAACTCAGTCATTTAATTGAATATCTTATCCATGAAGGAAAGAACATTAATGAGAATCTGTAACATTCAGTAATGAAATCTGATTTTCTATAATCTGCACTTATGTTTGCTGTCCCAAAACTCAACACTTCACCTACTCTGTAATTCGGTGTCTTCATCAAGACAACACAATTGTCCTTCAGGGCCCTTATGTTCTTTTGTTGAAGGTATCATGAAATTGCAGACTATGTGATCTGTTACATTTTGTAACAACACACATGGCTGCATATTCCATTTAATCATTAATTAATTCAGCAGTAACTAATAACATCAGAACTTCCTTAGCTTAGGTATACTTCACCCATGAATTTCATTGTAATTACGAAGTTTCAAGTTGCCCATTTTTGCACAAATGCAAAAATTGTGAACATTTCTGGCGATCCTGCGGGGAAAGGTGCCTGCTAGCTTATAGATCAGTGCCTTGCTCTTGTCCATTAGGCATGGAGTCCAAACATGTAACCAAAAT
This sequence comes from Taxus chinensis, assembly GCA_019776745.2. Classification (NCBI taxonomy): domain Eukaryota; kingdom Viridiplantae; phylum Streptophyta; class Pinopsida; order Cupressales; family Taxaceae; genus Taxus; species Taxus chinensis. The sequence continues at coordinate 753,285,404 of CM034151.1, forward strand.
TTTCATTTTCTGAAAGGTCCAACCCTTCCACAACAAAACTAAAACTAGGAAAGGATATGGTAAACCAAATCACGTGCACGAATGCACTTATTGAATTGAAAAAAAATGCAATGTGCAGGAACTACACTTATTCAAGGGAAATCTTACTCTAACAATCACTATAAGATATTTAATTACAATGTTTGAGAAACATACCATTCACAAGAATGGGAAGTTCCTCTCCATTCAGCTTCATAAGTTTAAAAGCATTGTGTTCTTTGCAAGCTGAAATCATGTAAGGGCCACTCCAGATTGTATCAAACTTCGTATGTCTTCCTGGCTTTGCACGATCAGCATCCCACTTTAACACAATATCTCCTTCATTGAAGACTCTGAATTTTGCTTTCTTATCAAAAGTCTTCTTCATTTATTTCTAATTCTTTTCCATATTCAAATGAGCTTGATCTCTTAGCTCTTGTAATTCCATTAACTCTGCATAACGAACCTGTAATGGTTCATTCTCAAGCAGCTCCATTTGATGCAGCAAATCCAATGCAGGTAACTCAACTAAAATAGGCATTCTTTCTTCCTTTCTGTACACAATTTTGTATGGTGAATTGTCAACTGATCTTTTAGGAGTCACTATGTTAGCCCAAAGTGTTGAATTCAACATCAGATGCCAAGCTCTTTGATTATCTTTAAGTGTTCTTCTGATGATCTTTAACAGATTCTTGTTAGTACTCTCAGCTAAGCCATTACCTTGTGGGTAATAATTAGATGAAGAACTTAGATAAATTCCATGGTTGACAGCCCAAATTTTTATCTTTGCACCAACGAATGCTAAAGCATTACATGATATGATAGTTGCTGGAACACCAAATCTGCAAACTATACCTTCGTAAAAGGATAGTATTGAGGTTTCATTAGCATCCTTCAAGGCTATTACTTCAGTCCATCTTGTAAAATAATCTGTAGCAGTTAAGATCCACTTATTTCCTAGTGAAGAAGGCAGGTTAATCATGCCAATAAAGTCAAGACCCCACTGCATAAAATGTTGATCAACTAAAATAGGCTGTAGAGGAAGTGAAGCTAAATGTTCTTTTCCAACAAAGAAAGCACACCTTTTACACTTCCTTATCCAATCAAAATAGTCCTTCAATATGCTAGGCCAATAGTAACCAGTTTTCATAATTTTTAAGGCTGTGGTATGAGCTGAGAAGTGACCTCCTGTGGGTCCTTCATGGAATTCTAACAATATTTTCTAAATTTTATCATAATCAACACACCACAGCAAGATTCCATTTATATCTCTTTTGAATAACACATTATCAATGAAGATATAAGGTACAACTTGTAATCTAAAATACATTCATTTATTCTTGTCCATACCTTATGGATTAGTGCCATGTTGTAAATAGTTAACCATATCAGTCATCCATCTTGATTCTTGAATCTCGTGAGTGAGCTCAGGCTATTGATATCCTTGTTGAACCATGATTTCTGATTGCTGATACATGATTTCAACATGCTATTTTAAATCATCTGGTTCTGTAGCTTTTTGTTTTTCCATGTCACCAATTAGATGCTCATATGAACCTTTCCCTCGAACCATCATAGCAACCTGAATATCAACATCATACTCCATGACCTTCGTTATCCAGTTTGCTCTTTTCTCATTCAACACCTTATTTAGTAAGAATGCTTTCACACTTGGATGAGAAACAATAACATGGATTTTATTGTTCGAAAGCATATACTTAAAATTTTTTAGTCCTCTGACTACTGAAAGTACCTATTTTTCAAGAAATGTGTACCTTGTTTCGTAATCATGCAAACTCTTTCCAAAGAAAGCAATAGGCTGCTCAATATTTTCATCATTGACTTGAGTTAATATAGCTAAGATTGTTTTAGCTCCTACAATTGCATACATTGTAAAATATTTATTGAAATTTGGATTTACAAGAGTAGGAGCTTGAGAGATAGCTGCTTTGATTGATTCAAATCCTTCTCTTCCTTCACTGGTCTAAGAGAAAGTTTTCTCTTTCTTTATAGTAGCTGTGAGTGGTTTAACCAATGCTGCAAAATCTGGAACAAATCTTCTAACAAAGTTGATTTTTCTAAGAAAACTCTGTAATGCCTTCTTATGATGGGGCAATGATAGCTTTGATATGGCTTTGATCCTGAAAGGATCAATTGCTAAACCTTGCTTAGAAACAATATGACCAAGTAGCTTGCCTTGATGTACTGAAAAGATAGACTTCAATGGATTCAAAGATATTCCAAATTTCCTGCACAACTAAAAAGTCTGCCTTAAATGCATTAGATGTTCCTCAGAATCTTTTGAAAATACAATAACATCATCTAAATAAACAAGGATGCATTTATGTAATAAGCTGTGAAAATCCATGTCCATTGCACATTGAAACGTTGCACCGGCATTTGAAAGACCAAAAGGTATTCTTTTGTAGGCATAGGTACCCCACTTGGTGGTAAAGGCTATTTTTTATATATCTTCTTCCTGGACTAAAATCTGATTATATCCACTGTAACCATCTAGAAGAGATAGCCTATCTGAACTTGAGACTATTCTCAAAATTTGATCCATATTTGGGAGTGGGTAATGATCTTTTAATGAAGCCTTATTAAGATCTCTAAAATCTACACATAGTCTGATTTCACCATTCTTCTTCCTAACAGGAACAAGATTGGATACCCAACTTGAATGCTTAACTGAAAGATAATACCTGATTGAATCAACTTAGATAATTCTTTCCTCATCAGAGGCTCTATTTTGGGATTTACAGGCCTCTGTTTCTGTCTAATAGGTTTGGAATTTGGCTGCAACCCAATTGTATGTTGTGCTAAACTGGGATCAAATCCTTTCAGGTCTTGGTATTTCCAAGCAAAAACATCCTTAAACTCCTTGCAAAGATTAAGATATGAATGCTTTTTAGTTAAGGAACATATCTTTCCAAGAAATAACTTTTTCCCTTCATCAACCGAGATCTATTCATAATTATCAATGTGAGTTGAAATTTTAGTCTTGACCTTTCTTAACTGATCGTCAGTGTTAAAGATGTCTTCCAATGTGACCAGACCTCAAGGTAGTTTATTTTTCTTCAACTGAACAATCTGGTCACCGTATAAATGTTGTAATTTATCCTGATTCACTGCAGAAAACTCAGCTTCTTACTTCAAAAATCTACAGATTTGATCATCATTTTCAAAAACTTGCCAATTTGAATCATTATCAGGTATTGAGGGCCTAACAATTAACTTTATATGAGGCTAATTTTTCCATTTTCAATCTGTTCCAGGAGTTCAAAACTAGCCCCAACTACTGCAAGTCTGTCTGTATGCTTGTTTTCAACTCTAGGAATAGACTGAATGTTAATAGCATTGAAATCTTCTATTAATTCTGAAACTCTATGTCTGTAAGACTTCATTAATGGATTCTTACAAATATTGAAATTTCTTACTTGATTAGATAACCAACTCAGAGTCACCAAAAATCTATAGCACGCTGATACTTTTCTTTCTAGCCCAAAGTAAGCCGTGAATTAATGCTTCATATTCAACTACATTGCAAGTACATGAAAATTGGAGACTCAAAGCTGAGAAATACCTTTCGTTTGTTGGGGAAGTGAGCATTAGACCTGATCCCTGTCCCTTCTTGTTCTTAGCTCCATCAAAATGAAGCTTCCAAATCCCTTTTGTTGAATCTTCTGTTTTAGACAGTAAGGGAAGTGGTGTATTTTCTTCATGCATATAATACACACCAAACATGTGTTCTTAAACTTCCTTAAAAGGATCATGAGCATGTTTCTCCACTGTCTTTTCATCCATAAACATGTTAGAAACACCATCTAACACTGAAACCTAAGCTACCTCATCAAAATCAGACTGATCTAGGGCTGAATAATTAGTCACTGCATTTGAAGAGTGAGGATCAATGTGAAATCTGGACAATGGTTCTGAACTGATAGTAACTTTGGTACCATAATGAGTAGTGAAAAATAAGAAGGACCAATTTGAAGAGAGATAACCTCCTATTTTTTCTGTGAAATCTCTAGATAAGGATAAAGCAAAGTATGGAGGTAAATCCACAATAGTAACATCTTGCAGAATAGAAACATTTAGGAAAGCATGTAACGTCACTTCTAAATTTTTGATTATACCAACTGTATTAGTTGCAGTTCCATCAAGCTGTAAGACACTCCTTTCTGTAGGCTCATACTGCAAACCCAATTTTTTTGCAATCACTTTTGGCATAACTGTGCTACTTGCACCACTATCCACCATGCAATTATGAACTAGATGCTCTCCAATAATCAGTGATAAATAAAATAGTGGTAGTTTCTTGATGTCATGAGCATTCAGAACTTTCTGAACCATCTACTTAACTTTTATAATCCAGTCTTGTTTAAACGTTCCAAGGACCATGTTTACCTTCTGAACTTCCTTTTCTACTGTATTTGAAGAAATATGTAGCTTAGCTAGTTTATGAGAGAGTAAATATTGCTATCCAGGAATACTTAGAGCGTCCCACATTGAGATGTTAACATTATGCTTTTTCATTACATCAATAATGTTGAAAGAAGCAACTATTTTAGAAACAAATTCAACTATCTTAGAGTAGGCCTTAGCGAAAACTGATTCTGCTTTAGCTGCCTTGGATATCTAAGGTATAAAAAGTCTTCTTGGATAAGGCTGTAGCTATTTTTCATGGCCTTTATCAACTGGAACACTTATTGTTTTTTGAGGAACAATAGGATTGTTGGTTGAATTTGGGACTGTAGATGCTGTCTTATCAGTAACAATAGGTAGGATAGGCCTATTTTGTTGTTTTTGACTTTCAACAGCTTTCCCTTGAGCCCTAGTGGTGACTGCAATGAAATCTTCCTCATTAAAACTGACTAAATTCTGTTCAGGTGCTTTCTGAACATGAGTTCCTTGCTGCCCACCCTCCATTTGAGGCATGAACAATGTTTCAGATTGAGGTTGTGCAACAAGATTCATATTCAGAAAATCATTTGGGCAAATTGCAGCTGCATGAGGTTGATTGCAAGGTTGATACCACTCTTTTGTAGCCATATTAACTGGGACTAAAGCGTTAGAGGAACTAGGAGCCTTCATGTCAAATTGCCTTTGCTGGTAAGGCTGCCTATAATTTTGATTCTGTTGATAGGGCTTCCTGTTTTGTTGATTCTGTTGATTTTGCTGATAAGGAGCCTGATAGGGTCTACTAGGTAATGCAATCCTATTATCAATCGAAGTTAATTTATTTCCCATAGTTTTCAAAGCTTCAAATATATCATCTGATGGAGCTACAACAATAGATTATATGATTGTAATAGACCAAAAAATAGGTGCTAAATCTGCCAAAAATGGCATTAAAGGTCTTGGTGCCAATTTTCCAGCTTGAATAAGACTATTTTCAGCTCGGATAGCAATATCGTAGGTTATTGGGAGTGTCTCTCCTCCCATTGACTGGATCATAGTTGAGATATCACTATTTAATGCCCTAAGATAATAAAGGAAAGCATGATTAGCTTGAGGCTTGACACTTGCTGGAATTCTTTCCCAAGTTCTGGAAAAACAGATATTGAAATTGGACAAAAAATCATTGGGAGCTCTTTTAATAGTAGACAACTGTTCAATGAGAGACAAATGATCTGAATTATCCTGGAACTGTTTCAAAAAAATTTCACCTAAGTTATTCCAAGTTCTTATGCTTCCAATTTCTAGGTTTCTATACCATTGCAAGGCCCGCCCTTTAAAAGATGTGGCTAAAAGTATTAAAGATACGTCTTCATGAGTGATATTATGGAATACACATAGGGCTGTAACATCTTTGATATGTTCAACAGGTGTAACCTGATTTTCATCTATGAATGATGGTAAAATTTTCATGGCAGCATTAGTAATGTCATGGTAGACTCGGATTACTAATGGACTGCCATTAGTAAAGGTCACAAAATTCCTTGGTGGTTGAATAGCCATTTGAAAAACTGGGATGTTAATAGAGAAATTGATACGTGGTGAAGGAATATCAAGAGGAGGGTTATCAAAACCAGGTCTATTATAAGGTAAAGTATTACCAACTCTTCTCCTTCTTGTGGAATTCAAGGGTAAAGAAATAAACTCAAGAGGAATTCCTCTTATCGATAATCTTGTAGTCACTTTAGGCATGGAACATGCTACAATACTGGTATGATATTAGCTTAATGGAGTCGCCAAAAGATCTTAAAATCTTTAGAATAAATTGCTGCAGCTTGCTCCCAAAAATGACTTTATAACTACTGTAAATCTACTGTGGATCTGTCGTAACTTGCACGCAGATCTAATTTGTTGTCCCACCGGACATGCCAAAAACTGTTATCTCTCGAAAGTGCACCATGTAGAGAGATGGTTGTAGTTTTTCTAAGCTTGCAAAAATTGATCTCTCTCTTTGTAGATACAATGGAAAAACCTCAGGTTTGTGGGTATACCTATTTTGAGGTGAGTCTCCGGTATCAAGGCCGGTTCCTTGTTGATGTATCCTAAATTGATTATGGGGTTTAGGGATAAAAGATGACTGTAAAATAATTATAACTAAGGTGATACACCAAATTTGTATGAGGGCTTTGATTGAGTATATGCACAATTGACATGTGAAGGATTTTTGGTGCATGAACCAACAGTTATTCTGTAGAATATTAAGGGAAAAACACTTGGATGTATTGAGGGAGATTTTAAAAACAATACTACTAAGCTAAACATGCACATTAATATCATGCAAAAACTACTAAGTTTTGCAACAGGGTAAGATGATTAATCAGGGAATTTGCATTCACAAGACTAATAGAAAAATACACAAGACTGCAAATAATTGGGAAGGTAGAAATTCTTCACACTCAGAAGGAAAAACTAGCAAAATATGCTTTAGTACTCCTATATCAAAAAAATTCGTCCAGAAGTTCCCCTTTCGCACGATGACTAACCCCTTGGCATTTGTCGGTGGCAAGGTTAACTCAAGTTGAGTTTACGTTGGTATTGTTGAATTTATCTCAGCCTTTTGATCTGGTACATGTTTCTTCTCCACAGTGGATTTCTTAACTCTAATTTGGAATGGTAGTTGGATTTTTGACCCTTGGTTAGGGTTACAGTTTGCATTGAATTTTGCTGACGTGGTGGTGACCATGATGGTTTGCTTGAAACTTTGGGATTGATCTTCGAGCATTGATCAACTGTCCTTTTATTTTACAACCGTTGATCTTTAATTATGGTTGAGTTCTAACCAAACCAATGCTTGGGTTCAGGCGGTAAAGAGAAGTTCGTCCCTAATGATCACTTCATTTGGATTTTCACTCTGCGGGTGAAGCCTTGGAAATTTTTTCTTCGACACCATTATTCTAAGCATTCGAGCTTGGCTTTAAGTGTTTCCCTAGCCTGTGGGGCCTTTTTGACTTTGTATCTGGTATAAATGTAGCCATTCTTCTTCTTTTTGAGCTCTTTGTGTGGGAATGTGAAGGTGGCTCCCATTATTGTTTTTTAGAATATGATGGTTCAGTGTTGCAAAGCCCTATGCATGTATCTTGTTGTTTTCTACTCTGTAAGAGTTCTCTTAGCAAGGTAGTTATGGGTGTTTTTTACCATTGTCGTGGGTTTGAGCTCATGTGATTTCTTGACTGTATATTACTCATCTTGAGCTTTGAAATATTTTCTTTAAACAAGATCTTTGCATGTTGTCTTGACCGCAAATTTTCTTCTTTGTGAGCTTGGCTGTACAACTGGCATCACTGTTTGATGAGGTCGGTAAGTTTTCAATCTCTGAGTGTTGTAATCACTTTGTCATTGCCATTTTTTCCTTCAAGATAATGATGTTTTTATCCTTCTTTGCATATTTTTTGATCTTTGGGGTAACATCGGTCTTTGATTTGAAAATCGTTCTGTGATCATTTGAGGGTTTGCTCAACTTCAATTTAAATCGGTAAGTACTTGTTTATCACTCTAATTTTAGTACCCATTAATGAGTTTTTGGATTAGAACCAGGATCTGTACCTTTTCCCTCTATACCAAAATTCAAGACTGATTGGTTTAAATGGGAGTGTTAACTTTTGAAATACTCGAATATTTCCTCAACTTGGATGTGCATGCATTTTAACTCAAAGTTTTTCTGTCTGATCTTGTATTCTGATTACTAAATGGGTATTCTTATTTTCTCAAAACTTGCCAGATAGAATGTTTATTGATATGATTATTCGAAATCCTTCATTCCTTTTGATTTTGTTATATGTTCTTGAGGGGTATAATGTTTTCTAAAAAGTTGTCATTCACTTCACATTATCTTAAGTTTTGCACTTATATGATTTGATTTGACCATTAATACCCACCAAGTTTGTGTTCTGAGTAATATTCCAAGATATGTTTACTCTGTAGTTGTCTTCATAAGGAATGCCCTTTGGATCTAGACTATTTATACTTTTTCCCCTTTTAGATTTCCCGTACATTGATATTTATGAGTTCAGAAATTCATTTTCCCACATCTGTACCTACATATTTTTCAATTTGTGGCTTGAAACATTGCAACCCAGATTTGGGTGTTTCTCCTCTAATAAGGGTACTAGAAATAATTTTTACTCCATTCTTTTGCGCTATTATTTTTTCCTTGCTAGTCGAGTGACTTAAGTTCTAGTTGCTCTTACTCTACTCCTTCTCTATGCCTAGCTTGAAGTTAACTAAAATAGGCAAAAAAGTTTTCAAATAATTACATACTTATAGCTTTTGGATGTTTGATATTAATTGATGCATCCCTCATTTCTATGAGATTTTGAGAGCCATCACTAGCACTTTCTCCTTTTGTGGTCTAGCGACAAACTGTGAACCTGAAGGGAATTCTACTTTACAATCTGTGGATCATGCTTGAACATGTATTTAATCCGTTCATTGGAACTGACCCTTTGAGCTTGAACTGAGCTGAGATGGGTGCATACGTACCCCTCCATTGTTGATGTGAATAATAAAATAGATTTGAACCAGTGATGACTAAATGCATTCTTTATTTGCATAGTGTGGAACACAACCTATATTGTAACCCTTTGAAGATGACTTTCTCTTGGGAACCTGAATATATTGAAATATCTTGATAGGGTATGTGCTTCATATGCTAGTAGTAAGGAAAACTCCTTGTATGGTTTTTAATTTCATTAGTTGAATCTTTAATACATTATCTCTTTCATGCTTTCTCAGAACTAAATTCTACTATGCATTTTACTGTACTTGTAAAACTGTGAATCATGCATTATCTTTAGCTATAAAGCTATACTGTAGCATTCTGTACACTTTATCTACTTCTGGTTATGTTCAACCATGAATCTTGTATGTACTTTCTAGAAATTACAAGCAGTTCATCTGTTTTGCTGCTATTTTTAGGCATACGCCTTGATTCAGATGCTTGTTAAGATTTCTGTTACTTTGTTTCTTTCACATAGATGTTTTATTCCCTTTATAGTAACATTTCAGGCATGTTGGAAAATCTGAAATGTTGATTTTTCATGGCAAAGCGCTGGCAAATTTTTTCCAGAATTATCTCTTCCATCCATTTCCAGCTATAGTAATTGTATTTTGTGATTTAGAATATAGAACATAACACTTCATGTTTGAAGCTAGATAAAAATGAGACTTCATAGCTGTTTACCTTGATCATGGAATGCTTTACTGCTTTTCTGTATCACTTACTTTATTTAAATAATTCCTTTAAGCATGTAGTAGTTAAAAGCATCATGATGGAAAGTTGTAAATGTCCATTTTACATGGTGAAGCCCTGTCAAAATTTTCCCAGAATCTTGTCTTTATTACTTTTAAACTGTAACTTTTCTTTTCTACTTAATTTCAGCTTCTGAAAATCTGATTCTTCTCCTTTAGCTGCAGCTAAAAAGTGTTATTCGATTTTCTTGTTTCTCTTCTACACTGTAACTTCTTCCATTTTAGAACAGTTACTGAAACTTTGAGTTATATTCTTCCTTTTCTTGCATGCACTTACGACTTGTCTATTTTTTCCTTGGCTGTAACTTGTATAACAAGGTGTAGTAATCCATGATACATTTCCCCCTTGTTGTAATGATGCAATCCACATCAAGTAATTATTAGGTGGAGAAGAGTTGCTTTTTTTTAAAGTGCTGAAAAATATAGTGTTTTTTTTGACACGTTAAAAAATAGACTACGTTTTTCAACAATATGAAAACATAATTCATTTTATAACAAGGTGCAACTAACTATGTATTTCCTTCTTGTTATAATAATGCAATCCACATCAAGTAATTATCAGGTGGATAAGAGTTACTTTTTTTCAAAGAGCTAAAAAATAGAGTGTGTTTTCGACACGTTGAAAAACATACTTCATTTTTCAGAAATATGAAAAATGTAATTCGAGTTTATAATAAGGTGCAACCCAAGATGCATTTCCTCTTTGTTGTAATAATTCAATTCACATCAAATAATTATCAGGTGGAGAAGAGTTACTTTTTTTCAAAGTGCTGAAAAATACAATGTGTTTTTCAACACGTTGAAAAACACACTGTGTTTTTCAGCAATATAAAAAATGCAATTTGGTTTATAACAAGGTGTAACCCATGATGCATTTCCTCCTTGTTGTAATAATACAATCCAGATCAAGTAATTATCAAGTGGAGAAGAATTGTTTTTTTCAAAGTGCTGAAAAATACAGTGTGTTTTTCGATATGTTGGAAAACACACTGTGTTTTTTAGCAATATGAAAAATGCAATTCAGTTTATAACAAGGTGACACCCATGATGCATTTCCTCCTTGTTGTAATAAGGCAATCCACATCAAGTAATTATAAGGTGGAGAAGAGTTACTTTTTAAAAAAGTGTTTAAAAATAAAGTGTGTTTTTCGACATGATGCTTTTCCTCCTTGTTGTAATGATTGAAGCCACATCAATTAATTATCAAGTGGAAAAGATTTGGTTTTTTTCAAAGTGATGAGAAATAAAGTGTGTTTTAAAACACGTTAAAAAACACATTATGTTTTTTTAGCAATATGAAAAATGCAATTCGGTTCTAAACAAGGTGCAAACCATGATGGTTTTCCTCGTTGTAATGATTGAATCCACATCAAGTAATTATAAGGTGGAAAATGTATTTGTTTTTTTTCAAAGTGATAAGAAATAAAGTGTGTTTTAAGACAAGTTGAAACACAATGTGTTTTTTAGCAATATGAAAAATGTAATTCGGTTTTGAACAAGGTGCAAACCACGATGATTTTTCTCTTTTTTGTAATGATTGAATACACATCAAATAATTATCAGGTGGGAATGAGTTGGATTTTTTGAAAGTGATGAGAAATAAAGTTTGTTTTTAGACACGTTGAAAAACATACTATTTTTTTCAACACTTTGAAAAATGCAATTCGGTTTATAACAAGGTGCAAACCATGATGTTTTCCCTCCTTTTTGTAATGATTAAAGCCACAGAGAGTAATTATCAGGTGGAAAAAAATTGGTTTTTTTCAAAGTGATGAGAAATAAAGTATGTTTTAAGACACATTGAAAAACACATTATGTTTTTCAGCAATATGAAAAATGCAATTCAGTTCTGAACAAGGTGCAAACCATGATTATTTTCCTCCTTATTGTAATGATTGAATCCACATCAAGTAATTATCAGATGGGAAAGAGTTATTTTTTTTGAAAGTGATGAGAAATAAAGTGTGTTTTTCGACACATTGAAAAACACACTGTGTTTTTCAACAATTTGAAAAACGCAATTTGGTTTATAACAAGGTGCAAACCATGATGTTTTTCATCCTTGTTGTAATGATTGAAGCCACATCAAGTAATTATTAGGTGGAAAAGATTTGTTTTTTTTCAAAGTGATGAGAAATAAAGTATGTTTTAAGAAATGCTGAAAAACACACCGTGCTTTTTAGCAATATGAAAAACGCAATTCGGTTCTAAATAAGGTGTAAACCACGATGTTTTTCCTCCTTTTGTAATGATTGAAGCCACATTAAGTAATTATCAGGCTGAAAAGATTTGGTTTTTTTCAAAGTGATGAGAAATAAAGTGTGTTTTAAGACACACTTAAAAACACACTATGTTTTTCAGCAATATGAAAAACATAATTTGGTTCTGAACAAGGTGCAAACCATGATGTTTTTCCTCCTTTTTGTAATGATTGAATCCATATCAAGTAATTATCAGGTGTTAAAGAGTTTGTTTTTTTGAAAGTGATAAGAAATAAAGTGTGTTTTTTCGACACGTTGAAAAACACAATGTGTTTTTCAGCATTTTGAAAAATGCAATTTGATTTATAACAAGGTGCAAGCCACGATGCTTTTCCCTCCTTATTGTAATGATTAAAGCCACATAAAGTAATTATTAGGTGGAAAATATTTTGTTTTCTTCAAAGTGATGAGACATAAAGTGCGTTTTAAGACACGTTGAAAAACACACTATGTTTTTCAACAATATGAAAAATGCAATTTGGTTTTGAACAAGGTATAAACCACGATGCTTTTCCTCCTTGTTATAATGATTTAATCTAAATAAAGTAATTATAAAGTGGGAAAGAGTTTGTTTTTTTGAAAGTGATGATAAATTAAGTGTGTTTTTTGACACGTTGAAAAACACACTATGTTTTTCAACAATATGAAAAACACAATTCGGTTCTGAACAAGGTACAAACCACAATGATTTTCCTCATTTTAGTAATGATTGAATCCATATCAAGTAATTATCAGGTGGGTAAGATTTGGTTTTGTTATTGCCAAATCACTACACCCCCCGAATGGCTTGAAGGTGAACATGACATTCAATATGATTTGGTAACATGGGATCACCTCTCAAGCTATGGGACTTGGGCTCAAGGTGAACCTTCAGAGAAGGTAAGATTTCTCTTCCTAAACTAATCACTACACTACTCTTAATTTTCAATAAAAAACCTACCTAAACCTATACTACATTTCAAGGGGATTAAGGAGAGAGATTTGCAAGAAATAAAACCTAAATTAGAAGTGGTGATGCACCAAGAAAGGGTTTTGTCTAGATAAAATTATGGCTCACCAATGAAGAAAGATGAACATGAGAAGAACTAATGTGCACTAAAATCCCAACTGCATATAATACTCCATTCCAAAATGAGCACAATAACCTCCAAAACTTGTAAAGGAAACATTGGTTGCACAATTCACCTATAAACATGAGAGAGGAAAATAAAAGCAACAAGATTATGTAAGGACATGTAATTGATCACAAAACATTATTTCCATTACTTCAAGAACTTGCACAGTGCACCGTTACAGTAGGGAAAGGCATATGCTTCCATTACAATTTTGATAAGAAAGGCTTGAAAGCCTACAAATTCACAATAACTCAGCTGTTGAAGAAAGGGGAAGCTTGGAAGAATGTCTTAATTTTTATTTTGGAATAAGAACCCCTTTAAATTTTATAGAAAATTTTGAGTTGTTGAGAGAAAAAAGGAAAACTACCTAAAAACTATGTAATTTTGTAGTAGAACAGGTCAACCATGTTTGCCTCATTAATTGCAATTCTACCTTTTGATGCACTATTCTTGGAATGAAGAAATATTGCCATTTTGGAAAACCAAAATCTCTAAAAATCCATTTTCTAATGATTCCACTACGCAGCTCTCATTTTCCCAATTGCATCAAATGTAATTTTGTGAAAAATGGGCAACTGGGGAGGAAGTTATGGCTTGTTGAGAAAACATCACTTTTTGAGTATCCTAGGAATTGCTTAACCAACTCTCTGATAAGGTCTCATGAAAAATTCAAATTCCTTCATAAAATGATTAAAATTAACATTTTAAACAAATTTTGTGAAAGCATCTTGTGTCTTTAGTGGGAACCTCTTGAAAATTGTATTTAGGGGCTCAATGTGATGGTTTTAGAAAATGGCTCGCTAGCTAGCTCACCAAGCTACCTGGCGAGCTTTCCTTTTACATTGATTGGTGGGAATTTAGTTATTACACTACTGAGTTCAAAAATTATTTCACCTCCATCTATCTAATTGCATTAAACATTCCCCACTTTGTAATCTTTGACCGAGCCTATCGCATTGGCTTTTACATTGACTGACATTTGTTGACACCTCACAACATCAACATTATTCTCACCGGACCCCATGCTTGATCCTTACATTGTCAGCCAATTCAACACTAGGTTAAATCACCCATCCGGTCAGTACTTAAATCAACAAAACTGCTATAAATCTTTGAGAATTTCAATGTTTACATTGAATACCGACTTACACTCCACCAACTATCTCAGAAATCACTGAGACACGACCTCACAGTGGCAGGTGTTATTTTCAAACTAAATCCCGAATGAATCACCATGTAAACATTGACTCAAAACAACTCCGAAACAATATTCACACAAAACCTGAAATTAAAACACCTACAAAACTCAAAAATCCAAAAATATGAATTTCAGAGTTTCAGACTTCGGGTTCTTCTTCACATTTTTTTAACTCATCGGAATGAGTTAGAAATTACAAATAGTCAAAATCCTGAAAGACTATGTCCGAAACAAACTCTAAAAAATCTCCTGCATGGTTTTGCTGATTTGTCTCCATCTTGGAAAACACCTCTTCATTATGCCCGAGTCATCCTTGAATGCTTCCACTTCATTTGTGTAAAACGTCTCAATGAGTCATATGTGGTGCCACCAAATTCTGCCTCAACAACTCATTCTATACTAAGCTACCTGTAATGTTCTCCATCCTTCATCACTTGATTCTGACTCTGTACACAACTCGATCTGGACTCTTCACATCTCCAAGACTTTCCATATAGCTAGCCATTCAGTCGTTGACGCTATTCATGCCTATTTCGTAGTGTGCATTTCTAAGATTGCTGACCTATCGACTGATTCAGCTTTGCATTCTGTGCCAACTACTCACCTTCAGACTCATCGCCATGGCTTACTATGATGCCAATTGATTCATTCTTCCCCTTAGCTCAATCTGCTCCTATCACCAAGTTCCACCATCCTTCGAATGGCTCAGCTCCGCCTATGCCCAGTTCTCTGAGATTAACCATCACAAATCTACTATTGCTCAATCGATTAGATGAGCTCCCTCATGAATTCCTTGTCGCTTGAACCGACATCAAACCCATTATTTACGTTACTCCATTCGAATCCCTTTACGAGTTGATTTTCACCTTATAAACACTGTCAAGTCATTAGCTCAATGCAACCCGATCTTCATTCCCTTAAATGCATACCTCGATTGATATGTCAACAATGAGTCCAAGACATACATCGAGTTCCAAGCTTGAGCACTTGAGTCACGTTACCGTAACCCCCGAGCATTTCCTAAGCTCCATTATCACTGCTAAGTTGACATCTCTCCAACTCGGTCATTCACTATTTGAATCTTAATGTAATCTTCCAAGTTATCCCCCCAATGTAACCTATCAACTCATAAATCACCTTTAGCTCACCGAGTAGCTTGATGAGCTATTTCTATCTCAATGCCATGTTATTTTTGAAATCTGACCCTATCCTAATTTTTGATATTCTGGGTCTCTTTCTTGAAATCAGAGAGTTATGGAAACGCAAAAAAACAGCTCGACAGATATGATGAGACTGCAGATACTTGGGTGGATGCTACTTTGTTACGAGTGTAGTTTCCACACATGTTCCAGTGACTTCCAGGAGGAAGTCGAGTCTAAGGGGAGGGGGACGTAGTACCCACTTCCCTTCAACACCTTTTGATTATTGTTTTTTGATACTGTCGTATGCACTTATGGATATATTATAGTTTTTGATATCGCATGCAAGTAGATATCATAGATATTGAACTGTTATTGATTTGATTCTTATATGGTGCATATGGACTACTGGAGACATTTGATGTTCGATATTGATATACTTTTGACATGGTTATTTATCTGTAATTTTGACATGTGATATATTTAGTCATATTGAGTAGATCTTGATAATTGGATTAATGTGATGATTGTTTTGACATAAATGAAATGTGGAATAGAAATGTGCTAGAAATTGTAAGTGATATCGTGTTTTCATAAATGGTATTAATTCATATATAGTTAATTTTAGATTTATATCACATATTTGGCATGAATGTTTTAATGCGGCCATGAGGCCGAAGGAGGTATCCTTTGTTTTTCAGGTATATTATATTCAAAACAACATCAGGGGATTGGAGACCAACCACATCAGAATTCGAGAAGAATTCAACTAGGGTCACCATGGCAAATGTAATTGTGTGTGTGCTAGAATTATTTGGTTAGGAGAAAATTGTGACCTACGGGTCATGTGTTGTTTTGTTTAAATTTCCTTTTCTATTATGTTAGTTTGTGTTTTTCTTTTAGTAATGAAATTTTACTTGTTCCATTATTTAGATTTTTGGATTTGTGTTTACCCCTTTGTTAGTCATGGGTTAAAGTGTCTTAATTAAGCTAATTTGAATTTATCCTAAATTAATTAAGGATGTGACTAAAAGGAGTTCATTTATTAGAATTAATTTACTCTTGGTTTTTGTGATGAGTGAAGTGTGTTTGAGTTTTTAGTGTAGCACACTCTACCCTCCATGGGAAACTGGAATTTGGCCTTAGAGGCCAAATTTGGAAGCTTGTGGGACAAGTAAACTTGTCCCACACCTCTTAAATGCCCATGCCAACCCTGCCTATGGGTTGGGGGGTCAAATTTAGGCTCTTTTAGGTGTTTTGGGAAGTTAAAAAGGTAAAATGTTAATTGCATTTTCTTTCAAATATTTATTTTTTTCCTTTGGGGGAGTGGGGTTAGATGGAGTGTGCAAGGTTCTTGTCATATTGTATTGAAATAAATTTGAATGGAAAAATAAATTTATTTTAGCTATGTTGAATGTATGTATATTGTATTGAAATAAAGAGGAAACTAAGTTAGATTTTATTTCTTTTAGTAATGGTAATTGTATAGTGTGGAAATGATAAAGTATTAAAATAGATTTACATTCCTTTGCTCTTGTAATGGAAAGAAAGAATCCAGTTAAACAAATGGAAATTACTCTTGTAAGTAGATGAATTTTAATAGAGTTGAAAAAACTTTAAAAAAAGACTAGATTCAACAAATAAATGAATAATAGAGCACTAAATCTCAAATTTGGAACTTGAAATGAACAAAGACAACGTAAAATGCATTTTGACATCCTTTAACAACTTTAAGTTTTTGTGAAAATCTCAGCATTATGGTTCTATTTTTTCATAAATAAGACTGCCGCCCTATGCAAAGTGACGGTCCTGTAGTCGCCGCTCAGGCAGTGGTGACGGTCTCAAACCCACCACCCACTAAGGCGGCGGTCTTGTGTTTGTCGCCTAGGTAAGGCAGCAGTTTCACAACCGCCACTCTGGAGGGCGGTGGTCCACTGGTTGTCACCCTGGTAGGGTGGCGGTCCCAAAACTGCCGGTTTTCTCGGGGCGGCGGTCCTGTCACTTATGATAAAATTCCACGGACCCACGCCTGTGTGTGAAATTTTGCCAGATTTCCCTAGTTCTTAAGTTGTAAAATTTAAACTACATGTACCAGAAAGTAAACAATGAGAAATGCTATGGAATAGAACAAACAAAACACCCAAATGATGAATATAGAAGCATTATTTTATTCATAACAAAAGGGGGTAGGGTTTGCCCCAAATTTAAACCCAATAAACTATAATCTTGGAACAAAACCAGATTGGAGGAGGAAATCCCTCCCAATCTCAAAATAAAATAGATTACATACATAAAAGACAAACTAAGCTAAGCCCAGACTAAATCTTCATGTAGAATTTCCTCCATGGCTTCTTCTCTTTCCTCCCATGGCTTCCTCCTCTCCAACGTACAAATTTAACAAAAGAAAAAGAACCAAACGAGAAGAATAGAATGAGAAAAAGTTTTAATAGACTTTCATAAGGATTTTTAGGGCTATGTTGAGAACCCTAGGATCTAGTGGCTAAGATGGATTTGATCCAAGGGTGGAGAATTAACCCTACCTTTATCAACAAGAAATGTATTTTAAATGTTAATGTAAAATCCTTAAGGGTATGTGTAAATGGGTGAGTGGGGCCTCTTAGTTGCCTAGGAGTGTAATGTCCTTAGAACCCTTAGTGTGTGTAAGAAATTTAATAAAGGATCTTTCAAGCTTTTAAGGTAATGAACTTAATAATTTAGCATAAGGTTAACCTTGTTAAGATTGAACTTAATTGAAAAGAAGAAAATATCTAATTTAAGTAAATTAAACATTGTTATCTCCTATAGAACTATCAATTAATGTACCCTAGAGATTATTGTGTAACATGTAAACTTCACCTAGACTTGGGTTGCCAATCGTTAAACTGAGCTAAGTAGTGTAAGAAAATTAACGAACTCTAAAGGGTAAGCACCCTTGTAACATCCTTGTATCATAACCTTCTCTTTTAAACATGAATTTTTTTTATTCACATTTTAGGGTTAAGTGTTGGGTTGAAGCATGTTCTTAGAACGTCCTTTTTGCGGGCATTACAAGAGGTAGGGTTGATTTTAATATAAAAATAGAACATTTGAACCCCAGTTTTAAAAACTAAATACCATTAAAATTGTAAAATGAGTGTGGTCATAACAGTAAGTTATAATATTTTTTTGAATAATGAAATATTGATTAGACGATTTTAAACCAACAAATAATAAGATGGTAGAAAAATGGGATTGAGTATGCTTTTCAACACAAATGATATTATTTCAGTATCTTAATTATTTGAAGAACTATTGATAATTGATTAAATTTTAACATTAAGGTGACTGGTAATAGGTCTTAAATGGCTTCAAACTCTTTTTCGAGAGAAAATGTGTATTAAGAAAATAATCATTAAGTGAGAATCATGATATATTTTATGTTTAATATAGAAGGGTAGAAATGAAAAGGGGTGAATAAAATTGTAATGGAAAATGGGTAAGTAATGTACATGGAGAAAATAAGGCTATTTTCATTCTAATAACATAATAGGAGGGGGTATTATCAATGGAATATATAGAGATAAAAACTAGCATTAAGGGTATTCTTTAATACCCTTTGAACGAATGTGCTATACCATGATTCTACTAAGTGAATCCCTAGTGTATTTTCCTATGTCTTTAGGTTATAAGTTTGATTTTATGTATGGTTAACATGTCTTCATATTGGTTTGGTTCTTGTGGTGTGTTACCATACCTACTCTTTTTTGTGAATACAATTATTAAAAAAACAAATAGAATTATAAAGTTCTAAGGATCAATAAAAAATTCAAAAAAAAGGTATAAATAAAAACATTTGTAAGAAAAAGTGCTAACCTTGACTAATGACCAATAATCACAAATATAAATATCAAGAATAGTAACAAATCAATTAATTAATGCCATACCAAATTTGTGCCACAAGCAACTACCCTTCACTCATTTTGCACCTATGTATGGTGCGTCCCCCATGAAAAACATGTATCATGACCATCTGTTGAGGCCATAAATTGGCCATAAATTACCATTATTTTTTCCTTCCAAGTTACATTTGAAAGTGGATTTAAATGTAATCTAGGAACTTATAGTTTGCTTAAGATAGAACATATGATATATATCTTGTCCATTCTTTAGAAATCTTTTGTTACTATTTTGTTGACTAACCCTATTGATTATTTGGGAAAAGATGCAATGTCTTATGTATGCAGGCCATAAAGGAAAGATAATGATAGTATTGAGAAAAGTGGAATTAATCATGGATGGTATATCTAAACTAAAATCTGATTTCATATTCAGATTCCTCTTGAAAAATTATGCAAGTTTAAACAAAGAATCATCTCAATCTGTGATCGTATGCAAAAGTTATAACAGTTTAAAGTTTTTATCAGAAATCACAAGATTAGTTCCAGAAATCATAGACTTAGTTCTAGAACTTGCAGGTTTAGTTCTGAAACTCGTAGGCTTAGTTTTGGAACTAAGCAAATTTTGACAGTTTTTGAGGAATTGTGTAAAGATAAGAGAATCCAATGGAAAATATGAGAGAGGTTTTTGTTCATAGCAATGTGCTTAACAAAAACATCATTTAGATTTGCTACAGGTATTACCAATAAAGAGAGATCTAACTTTTAGTAAGCTACAGTCTGAGGAAAAGTGTATCAAACGAACACTAAAAATTTCATAAACAGAAACAAAAAATTCAAATGGAAAATCTGAGAGAGGTTTTTTTTCATAGAAATATGTTTAAAAAAATCCTCATTCAGACTTACAACATGTTTTACCAATGATTAGAGATCTAACTTTTAGTGAGCTGCAGTCCGAGGAAAAGTGTACCAGACGAGCACTAAAAGTTTCATAAATAGAAATAGAAAAGTCAAATAGAAAATCTGAGAGAGGTTTTTGTTCATAGCAATGTTTTTAACAAAATTATCATTCAGATTTGTAATAGGTTTTACCAATGAAGATAAATCTAAATTTTAGTGAACCGTAGTCCGAGGAAAGAACGTATTAGACAAGCGTCAAAAGTTCCACAGTCAAAAACAACAAAGTCAAATGGAAAATCCAAGAAAGGTATTTGGTAAAAATCATATTTTGAGGAAAATCCTCCTAATAATGTAGAAGAATAAAATCATTATGGTTCTTGTTACAGAAAAAAAAGGAGAATATTTGGGAGCAAATCTTCCTAAAATAAGTAAGATAAGATTTGACCTCAATAATATATCTCTCCATATTTTGTGGAGATGGAGATCTTAGTTGTTAGGATTGGAATAAAGATAAGATCAGATTGTATTTCCTAAAATAAGGAGTTGGTTAGATGCATGAATTATAAATGCAACCTTCCACACTTAGATATAAAATTCCTTTTTCCCCAGAAATAAAGATCTGTTCTTTCTTTCCAATATTTTAAAATAAAGTTATTCTGCAAGTTCTGAATTAAAAGTATGATTTAAGTCCTCTTCCAAGGAATGAGCTGGCCACTCATTCCAAGAAAGATGGATCAATGTGTTAATGTTTGTTTCTTTATTTATGCAATTTTTTTCTTTTGTTGTAAACTTCTGATTTCATATTTTTTTAATTAGTGGTAAATAGTTTTTTGAAAGGGACTATACCCTTATAAACAAAAAGGGCCTAGAAGTCAGAATAGGAATGAAAAGCATCACAAAAATGATCAAGATCCAGATAAGTCATAAGAACCCAAGCTAACCAAAGAGAAGTTACCACAAAACAACTAACCAGTTCGAACACTGCAGAAAAGCAGCCAAAAAACAATAAAAACACGAAGGAAGGCAACAACAGTAGCGCAACTCCACATTTACTTCTTGGCGGCTTTGGCGATTCTGGATTTAATAGTTTTCCAAGAGGTGAACAAAGCCAAAGTCATCATGTGAGTAGGGTTAGAAGTATCCAGCTGTTGAATGGTCTGTTTGCTTTCCTTTTCTGTGCCCTAAAGAGTTGCTGGGATTTCACTGAGAGTAGAGACGCTGCGGACATGCTTCTCAATAAAGTCCTCGATTGCACTAAAAATAGCCATATTATGGTCATGGCGAGTCTTGGATTTCCCTAGACGGTTGTCCAGGGAGTTCAGTTTTTTGTAGATATCCTCAATTTGTTTATTATCAAGATCAACCTCCTCCTCCTTCTTCCTCTTACCTTTTTGCTTAGCCAAGTTTTTAACTTCATCTTTCAGTAGCAACATGTATTTTTCTAAGGCTTCCAGCCTTTTTGCGGAGCTCTCGGTGTGTGCCTCCTGTGAACCAGTACTGCTAATATGAAGAAGATTATGAGCAACCTCCAAGTCCTGAGGAGCATTCCTGGAAATAGGGGTATCCAGATTCAGTTTCTTAGAAGACCTAGTTATAGGCCTGGTTGAAGTGGAGGTGAAGGGGGTGGGAGCAGAGGTGGAGGGGATGATAGTGGAAGTCGAGAAGGAAGGAAAAGGGGTAGCGGCAGCGGAGATGGGGATAGAAGGAGAAGAGATGGGAGTAGCGGCAGCGGTGAAGGGAATAGATGGAACAAAGATGGGGGAAGAAGGAAGGCTGGGAAACTTAAGGATACAGAGTTTATGCAGCAAGAAGATAAGGCCTTGATGCAGAGGGACTACACGAGTATGTTTTTGGAACTCAAAAATGGAGCACTCAAGAGAATTAAGAATATAGTGAGGGAAACATACCGTGAAACTTCTGTGGAAGTGATTGAGGAACACAAGATGCTTAATGGGTACTGTGACGTATCTCCCCTCCAAGGAGATGTATCGAGCCATCATACGGGTGACCTCATCAAAAGGCGGAGGGATAGAGCTGACATGCAGACCCACCGTGACGAAGACCAGTTTCTCATTGCACTTAAAAAATTTCCTCTCCTCAGCTTCTCTGTCTATCATTTTATTAAAAAAGCGGTACCCATCCATCCCAAGACCTATTTCTTCGGCTATTAACTCTTCATTAATCGATATTTTCTGCCCGCCATATTCAACTTTGCGATCCTCCAATCCTTCACAAATTGCACGGAAATGCTTTGGTCGTGACCCTGTATCTTCTCAATAAAATTTGTGATGCCTCCCTAGTTGAGAAGATTCCAAAGCTCTTCATTATTATGTGATCCTTCTTCATTACAATTTTTGTTGTGAACCTACAGGTGTCTTTTTATCTTTCAGTTATTTTTAATTCAGAAATTTCATTTATGTAAGTTTCATTTCTTTCATGCAACATTTATTTATGCAAGTGTGATTTCATTTATGCAAGCGTGCCTTTATATTCCTGTAAGTGTGATTTCCTTTATGCAAGTGTGTTTACATTTCTGCAAGTGTGCCTTTAAATTTCCGCATGTGTGATTTATTTTATGCAAGTTTGGTTTGTGTTTAAAGGAGTTGCTTTCCAAGATCTTCTTCTCTTAATGCATACAACATTCAGACACCAACCCAAATTGACATTATTAATGGTGAGGATTAACGACCCTCATCAGTATCATTTATGATGAAGTGGAAGGGAAAGGATGCATTGTGTCAGTGTCAGAGCTTATGCGAAATCTGCCAAATCCTCCATATCATCGCCAATGGGTGCTTGCATTAAATATGTTTGGGGAGGTGAGTTCACCCGCCTAAACCTATTCATCTAGTTTCCCATCCATCTGCTAGCGACATCTATCATGTTTTCTTCATTTTAGAATGCACAAAGTAAGCCAACACTAAATCGTGAACACCGCCACCTAGCCCGCCTTTTCTACATTATCGATGATGCTCAAAGTTTTATATATGGAAGCAATAATCTAAACTAAAGTGGTAATTTGGAGGAAATATTAATCCAAGTGACCTTACGCGTTAGGAGACGTAGGATTCCTAAATATAGCCACTCGCTTACCAGTTAGAAGAAGCTCCTTCATAGTTTCTCCTCACCCATATAGGTAATTTCATAAATTTAATTAGATTGCAATGAATTGATTTTGTAAGATAAAGAAATCTTTCAACTTTAATTTACTCTTTCAAATTCCCATAATGAAAGGGAAATTGTCTATGTAATACACATGTTAATTGCAAAAATATTGTGTATAAAATTATAAATAAACACATTGATTAGAAATAAATTATGTATATTGTGTGGTAAATTTTATAGTTTTTGAACACTGTTACAAAACACATTGTGGTTTTAATGTGTTGAAAAACACAATGTTCAAAAACAAAATTGATTCGTAATTTTTTTAAACTAATACTTATATGTTGTACTAAAAAATCAAATAATACAATTATTGTGTCATTAATTTATTATTTTGGAACTCTTCGATTATAATGAAAAATATATTTTGAATTTACTTAGTTCCAACTAAATGACTTATAACATCGTAAAATATGTGAATGGTGCCTCGTTGACTTACAACCTATGTGACAAGTTGTGATTGACCATTAAACACTATTACTAATTTAAATTGAACTCCTCTTTATGCCATTTTATTGGTTCCTAGCATGGTCATAGAGACCTTTTCCGCATATAGACAGAAAAGTCCTATTTCCATTGAATAACAACTAAATGTCGATATGAACAGATAAATTTCATATTGACTCATCAATGACAACTAAGCTTCTACACACAATTTCCACATGTTAATCACTAAACATTAATTACCATTCACATTTGAATAATTAAATTCACGCAAAGTAATGTGCACTTAGGAAAATTTTAGTCACTTAACAATAAAATTTAGGTTTGGTCGAGAAGAATTTAGGTTGACATCAAGTGCTTGCTTTACATGTTTCTAACCCACACTAGGGTTCTAATGTGTCCTTTGTGCCCATGGGATAATATTCATGGAACATATTATATATCAACAATATATTCTTACATGGTTGTTCAAACACCATAATCTAGGATGCCTAAAATGGGTTATGAAACATATAGTGGCAACACCTAAGTTATTACACCAAATTGATGCAAATCAAAATCATTAAAATATTTGATGAAATTAAATTTAAATAAATTCTAAGAGCTATGTAGATTATGGTAAAGAAATGAACCCTAAAATAAAGGAATGTACCTTCATGTAAAGTAAGTAAACTGATAGGAATTTTGAGGATAAAAAATTATTTGTTGTGGGATGTGAAAAAATGTTAATTACAATAGATTGTTCGATAGGGGATAGAGTGTATAATATTATAGAATGTATAAATATGGGAAATAAAAATGTATATTCGTTTGGTATACATAAAAAAGTTAAAGGTATAAAAGTCATGTGATAAATGATAGAAACAGAAACAAAGAGTAGTTGATACATATTGAAAACATGGAAACAAATAGTTTCCACTTGATATTTGATACATATATGTATGTCATATAAAACTATGGTATTAACCTCCTTTTCCAACGAATGCATTTTTAATTTGATTATCTTATATGTGTCATTTAATCTTCTAAGGGGCATTCTTGAGCTGAGATTTTACCTACGGAAACCTACATAAGATAGTCAATATCTCTTGATATCTCACTTGGAAATTTCATAAGATGTATTGTAAATATCTTGACAAAAGCCTCTTATAGTATGAATCTTACATTCTATCATAAGATGTAGTAAAATCTATGTTGAAATTGTGTATCTATCTCTAAAGCTATATTAGAGACCTTTCAAAGCCCACATTTTTGTAGACATTCTGGATCTTTGCAGCAACTTAGGAAAATAAAATATGTTTGGGACAACAAAATCCAAAGGTTTCACCCTCTGTTGGATGATTCCATCTAGATCAAATATCTATGAATGATTTTTATTTGTACATGTAAGTATGTCCCTATAACATATTTTAGTGTCTTCTAAAGTTTGTAATCTTTATGTGTCTCTGAATTGCATTTCTATGCTTTGCGATGACCACATTGAATTCCCCCTTTTTTTGAGTTGAGTGAGGTGTACTATATATATCTCATCTAAAAATAATTGAGGTGTATTCATGTTGTATATAACATATAATAATTTTAGAACACATCCACTCAAAATGCACACCTAATAGAAATACTAGAGCACATCCACAACCTTATACAAAAGGAATTATCAAGATACATTGGAAACTTTGTGAGTATGTACCTATACACATGATCAACTTGTCTACAACTGCATATAACCATGTGAAAGTAATAATATAGAGAACCATAACTTTCTATCGCATTCATATCCAAGGTAGAATTATATGTAATATAATATGTTAGGGTATTAAGAAGTAGAATTGAACCTCTTAATAGATCTTAAGAAAAGGGAAAAGGATGAACATTCTTAGATGAGTCCTTTATATACCTCCAAGGTGAGTGCATACTCCACTATAGGGGATTCCCTTTCTCGATCCATATATGAAATGTTTAGAAATAGAAACTCCCAATCTGATTCTTATGCCATACTATAGTTCAAGGAAAATTCTATTTTATGAAGTCTTGTAATTCTAATTGCATGTATCTAAAACTAGATCCCAATGGTCACAAATTTATATTATATCATACACTAGGGTTTGCACATGAATTTATGTTCTCTATCTATGGATTTCATTAGAGATTTCAAATACATTTGCACTTTTAGAATTTACTAATAAATTTCAACAACCATGCAATAACCTCCTCATATTTGGGATTCTAAAAATATATCTAGATGTTTGTTTTTACGGGCTCCAAATTCATGTAAGTACAAATTACTTATGATAACGAAAAAATTAGTGGTTAAAACTTCTACAACCATGTAATAACTAGGTAATTAATGTTTGGTGATTAACATGAGAAAATCACAACGTGTTCTTCATCTTGATGAAAAACATAGTGTGTTTTTCAACATGCTGAAAAACGTAGTGTGTTTTTTAGCACGTTGAAAAACACGACGGTTTTCCACACAGTTTCAGTTACGAAATAAAAATTTCTTAAGTCACAGTAGTATGAACATAATATTTGAATTCATATTTGTTTTAACAAGAACCTTAATAATAAATGTCTTGAAATCTGAACTCAAACATTATTATAGTTATAACTCAAACATTAATACAGTTATAGTTAAACAAATTGAACACATTTAATGTTATAAGTGTTTAAGATGATTCTTAATATTATCTATAAGTATAAATAAGTTATATATTTTCATGTCGATTTGTTACTATCGTAAGAAAATATAAAAATTACATTTAAATATGCATGTGATCTTTGAGCTCTTAGTTGTAATTTCATTGCTCTTATTTGTGTTAAATGGATCACATTAGGAAAAGTTTGATTTTTTGGATTCATTATAGTTGTACATATTGCTAATGTGTGTATAATTTGTATGTATAATTTTTTATTAGTTGTTAAATATTGGTAATTGCAAGGTTGTGAATGTTTTATGTAAGTTGAAGCTATAAAAATTACGTGTTGTCATACTCTCACTCTCAATTCGGCATATGGGGGCAAGTGCCTCTACAAAGACAAGAATCAGTGCATACTGAAGGGGCTTGCTCCTTAGGATGCCACATCGATACGCCCAACTATCCTTGCGTGCCGAAGGGGCTTTCCCCTTAGGATTATGCATCGATAGTTAGGTGGTATACTTTGTTGCCCATAGAGGTTTTTAAAGCCATCTGCCGAAGCTACCCTTCACTTAAATATGCACCCTCCCATAATATCACAACTGTCTCTTTTTCAATGGACGGTTGTCATATTATGGGAGGGTGCATTTTGAGTGAAGGATAGTCATTGGAATTTATTGATACTTGAATTTGTCATGGATATTAGCTTTCTGATATTGTGATTATTTTATCATATTGGATGCTATATATTAGATTTTTCATGTATCGTACTAACATTAATTATATGCTTCTTTTGTGTACTAGTTACTCTTTTGTGTAGTGAATATGAATACCAGGAGATTAATTTCTCCCAACTTCTGTTGGTAAAATGAAGTCATACAGAAATACGAGCCTCCACATAAACTGAAGATGAAGGGAGTTCATATAGAAAGTTTGAAAAATGCAAGAGTTTTGTTATCTCTCGAAAGTGCACCATGTAGAGAGATGGCTGCAGGTTTTCTATGCTTGCAAAATTTGATCTCTCTCTTTCGTACATACAATGGAAACACCTTAGGTCTGTGGGTATACCTATTTTGAGGTGAGTCTCCGATATCAAGGCCGGTTCCTTATTGATGTATCCCAAATTGATTATGGGGTTTATGGGTAAAAGATGACTGTAAAATAATTATAACTAATGTGATACACCAAATTTGTATGAGGGATTTGACTGAGTATATGCACAATTGATATGTGAAGGATTTTTGGTGCACGAACCAATAGTTCTTCTGCAGAATATTAAGGGCAAAACACTTGGATGTATTGAGGGAGATTATCACAACAATACTTGCTAAGCTAAACATGCACATTAATATCATGCGGAAACTACTAAATTTTGCAACAGGGTAAGATGATTAATCAGGGAATTTGAATTCACAAGACTAATATAAAATTACACAAGATTGCAAATAATTAGGAAGGTAGAAATTCTTCACACTCGTAAGGCAAAACTGGCAAAAATTGCTTCAATATTCCTATATAAAAAAAAGTCCTCCAGAAGTTCCCCTTTCGAACGATGACTCACCCCTTGACATTTGTCGGTGGCAAGGTTAACTCAAGTTGAGTTTGCGTTGGTATTTTTGAACTTATCTCGGCCTTTTGATCTAGTACTTGTTTCTTCTCCACCGTGGATTTCTTAACTCTGATATGGAATGGTAGTTGGATTTTTGACCCTTGGTTAGTGTTACGGTCTGCATTGAATATTGCTGGCATGGCGGTGACCATGATGGTTTTCTTGGAGCTTTGGGATTGATCTTTGAGCATTGATTGACTGTCCTTTTGTTTTGCGACCGTTGATCATTAATTGTGGTTGAGTTCTAACCAAACCAATGCTTGGGTTTAGGCGGTAAAGAGAAGCTCGTCCCTAATGATCACTTCATTTGGATTTTCACTCTGCGGGCGAAGCCCTGGCAAAATTTTTCTTTGACGCCATTATTCTGAGCATTCAAGCTCGACTTTAAGAATTTCCCTAGCCTGTGGGGCCTTTGTGACTTTGTATCTGGTATATTTGTAGCTATTCTTCTTCTTTTTGAGCTCTCTTTGTGGGAATGTTAAGGCGACCACCATTATTGTTTTTCAGACTCTGATGGTTCAGCTTTGCAAATCCCTATGCATGTAGGTTGTTGTTTTTTACTCTGTAAGACTTCTCTCAGCAAGTTAGTTATGGCTGTTTTCTATCATTGTCATGGGTTTAAGCTCATGTGATTTCCCGACTGTATATTGCTCATCCCTAGCTTTGAAAGATTTTCTTTAAAAGATATCTCTACATGTTGTCTTGGCCGTAAATTTTCTTCTTTGTGAGCTTGGCTGTGCAATTGGCATCACTGTTTGATGAGGTCAGTAAGTTTTCGATCTCTGAGTGTTGTAATCACTTTTTCATTGCCATTTTTTCCTTCGAGATACTGATGTTTTAATCCTTCTTTGCATATTTTGTGATCTTTAGGGTAACATTGGTCTTTGATTTGAAAATCATTCTGTGATCATTTGAGGGTTTTCTCAACTTTGATTTAAATCGGTAAGTACTTGTTTCTCACTCTGATTTTAGTACCCATTAATGGGTTTTTGTATTAGAACCAGGATCTGTACCTTTTCCCTCTATACCGCAATTCAAGACTGATTGGTTTAAATGGGAGCGTTAACTTTTGAGATACTTGAATATTTCCTCAACTCGCATGTGCATGCATTTTAACTCAAAGTTTTTCTATCTGATCTTGTATTATGATTACTAAATGGGCATTCTTATTTGCTCAAAACTTGCCAGATAGAATGTTTATTGATATGATTACTTCGAAATCCTTCATTCCTTTTGATTCTACTATATGTTCTTGAGGGGTATAATGTTTTCTAAAAAGTTGTGATTCACTTCACATTATCTTAAGTTATGCACTTATCTGATTTGATTTGACCATTAATACACAATGAGTTTGTGTTCCGAGTAATATTGCATGATATGTTTACTTGGTACTTATATTCATAAGGAATCCCCTTTGGATCTAGAATGCTTATAATTTTTCCCCCTTTAGATTGCCTGTACATTGATATTTAAGAGTTCTTAAACTCATTTTCCCACATCTTTACCTGCATATTTTTCAATCTGTGGCTTGAAACATTGCAACCCATAATTAGGTGTTTCTCCTTTGATAAGGGTACTGGAAATCATTTTTACTCCATTCTTTTGCTCTATTATTTTTTCCTTGTTATTCTAGTGACTCAAGTTCTATTTGCTCTTACTCTACTCCTGCTCTATGCCTAGCTTGAAGTTAACTAAAATACGCAAGAAAGTTTTCAAATAATTGCATACTTATAGCTTTTGGATGTTTGATATTAATTGATGCATCCCTCATTTCTATGAGATTTTGAGAGCCATCACTAGCACTTTCTCCTTTTGTGGTCTAGCGAAAAACTGTGAATCTGAAGGGAATTCTACTTTTCAATTTGTGTATTATGCTTGAACATGTATTTGATCCGTTCATTGGAACCGACCCTTTGAGCTTTAACTAAGCTGAAATGGGTGCATACGTACCCCTCCATTGTTGATGTGAACAATAAAATAGATTTGAACTAGTGATGACTGAATGCATTCTTTATTTGCATAGTGTGGACCACAACCTATAATGTAACCCTCTGAAGATGACTTTCTCTTGGGAACCTGAATATATTGAAATATCTTGATAGGGTATGTGCTTCATATGTTAGTAGTAAGGAAAAATCCTTGTATGGTTTACATTTTCATTAGTTGAATATTTAATACATTATCTCTTTCATGCTTTCTAAGAACTAAATTATGCTATGCATTTTACTGTACTTGTAAAACTATGAATCATGCATTATATTTAGCTATGAAGCTATACTGTAGCATTCTATGTACTTTATCTACTTCTGGTTCTGTTCAACCATGAATCTTGTATGTAATTTCTAGAAATTACAAGCAGTTCATCTATTTTGCGGCTATTTTTAGGCATAAGCCTTGATTCAGATGCTTGTTAAGATTTCTGTTACTTTGTTTCTTTCACATAGATGTTTTATTCCCTTTATAGTAACATTTTAGGCATGTTGGAAAATCTGAAATGTTGATTTTTCATGGTGAAGCCATGGCAATTTTTTTCAAGAATTCTCTCTTCCATCCATTTCCTAGCTATAGTAATTGTATTTTGTGATTCAGAACATAGAATATAACACTTCATGTTTGAATCTAGATAAAAATGAGACATCATAGCTATTTATCTTGATCATGGCATGCTTTATCTGCTTTTCTGTATCACTTAATTGATTTAAATAATTCCTTTAAACATGTAGTAGTTAAAAGCATCATGATGGAAAGTTGTAAATGTCCATTTTACATGGCGAAGCCCTGTCAAAATTTTCCCAGAATCTTGTCTTCATTCCTTTTCAACTATAACCTTTCTTTTCTAGTTAACTTCAGCTTCTGAAAATATGATTCTTCTCCTTTAGCTACAACTGAAAAGTGTTCTTCTATTTGCCAGTTTCTCTTCTACACTGTAACTTCTTCCATTTCAAAACAGTTACTGAAACTTTGAGTTATATTCTTCCTTTTCTTGTATGCACTTATGACTTGTCTATTTTTCCTTGGCTGCAACATGTATCTTCACACTTAGGAAAATAGTTAGAAAAATACTTAGGATTTTTGGCCTCTCTTATGTCCATGTTTTCTTCTTTTCTTTTCTATTCCTTCCTTTCTTTTTGAGTGAATAAAGCATGTATGCAGTTTTTTATTCAAGTAAATTTACATCTCATGTTATTAGAGATTCATATGCATGAATTAGGACAATCTAGGAATATGATATGATCCATGAGCTCATAGCTGATAGTTATTCTATTTCTTCTTTTTAGGTACAATGGCTTCTACAATGGAGATGGAGGAACAAAATATGGAGATGGAGATGCTTCAATCAAAGAAAGGAACCCCAAGGCAATGATGGGTTCACTCATACTCCTTTACTTTATCTTTCATGCATGTGTACCTTTTATTTCAGTAGTTTTACTTTACTTTCTAGTTACATCCCACGGCTTGTGTGGGAAACATTTGAAAATTCCTTATGAATAAAAAATTGAATTTTGTAAATGAGCTATATATTTATTTATGCATTTCATATTTCTATATGGATTATATGACGAACTAAACAAATAAGTCATTTAATTGAATGTTTTAATCATGAAGGAAATTACATTAATGAGAATCTGTAACATTTAGTAATGAACTCTGATTTTATGTAATCTGCACTTATGTTTGCTGTCCCAAAACTCAACACTTCACCTACTCTATAATTCGGTGTCTTCATCAAGAGAACACAACTATCCTTCGGGGCCCTTGTGTTCTTTTGCTGAAGGTATCATGAAATTGCAGACTATGTGATCTGTTATGTTTTATAACAGCACACATAGCTGCAAATTTCACTTAATCATTAATTAATTCAGCAGTAACTAATAACATCAGAACTTCCTTAGCTTAGGTATACTTCACCCATGACTTTCATCATAATGACGAAGTTTCGAGTTTCCCATTTTTACACAAGTGCAAAAATTCTCAACAAGTTCCTAAAAATAGTCCTTAATTTATTAACAATTTATAAATTATATGTATATTATAGAGACTTGAGTATGCCATTGAATACTAGTTGTTCAAAATGTAAAGTAAATAATTTTGATTACAATTCAAAAGTTTATCTCCATTTCTAAATTTTAAATAATAGAGTGAAAATTCTACACATTATAATACTGAGTTTGTATTATCCACATAATTTGAAATAGCTGCATTGTGGTAAATTGCATATGCTAGTGATTTCTATTGTTTTAATAATATACTAGGTTCAGACCTTTTCTAACAATTATGTATGTTCTTTTCGTAAACATTTGTATAGCATTTGATGTTACCATTTTAAATTGTAGCTACTAGTGTTCATATAGTCTAAACGAAAATAGAAATAAGCTGACAATAAGTGAAAAAGTGAGTAGGTGTATAATTAAAAGGGGTTGCCAATGTCATTTCAATGTGAAGGTTTTTTATGGGAGACTGATAGTGGCCATAATTTTATACAAAAAATTATTTCATTGAGATCTAAATGGTGAGTGTTGTCATGGGAGGAATGAAAATACCATTAACGATCCTCATGTAAATGTTTCCCTGTTCTTATCAAATGAATGCAAAACTTATATCGAGAGTCTTTTGTTGATGGGTGTCATTGTGGAAATGGTGTATGATAAATATATAGAGGATCCATCCAACCTAGGTATATTGAGAAAAAGGGAAGAATACTTGACAAGAAAGGACATGGTGAATGCATGGAAAAGAGTTTTCTCCAGAATGTCTCATAAACACGCTGATGATGCCATGAGCGTGAACTTATGGCATGCGGAGGATAGAAACATTTTTTCTGCTATCAATGCCCATGGAACCACCGTTCCATTCATTATGGGGTTGTAAACACCGTGGATGTATGAGAGAATGGTTCAACATTCAAAAAATTCCATAATCTCCATGGAATCGACATTTTCTACAAACACATATGGCATAAGTAATTGGAATGAATTTTGAAATGATGTGTGATTTATGTATCATTAATAATGTTCCCTTTCTGTTATATTAAACCCCATGTTACCATTTGATGTCATATTCCTTGCAGTACCAATTATACACATTGATTTTTTTCAATATGCAAAAGACTGGGGTACCCGTAGCATGGGCCATTTATTCGAGGAATAAGATTGAAGACATTTATGGGTGGGTGTCAGAAGTCTAGGAACGAGGTAAATGTCTTCATGCTGATTGGTAGATAAATGCGTTCATTACGAATGATGCATCGGCTGAAATCCAAGCCACCAGGTGTGTTTTTGGTCCTCGTGTACTGCTATGCCTATGGCAAGTGTGCAGGGCATGGTTGAAAAAAGTGCACATGTATTGTAGAAAGGAATCCAGGTGGAAGATTTTTGAGAGACTAGATACCATCATGTATGGTTCCAGAATGCATCATGAGCACCCATTTTGAATCATTTAAGATTTTTTCAATGAATTCAAAGAGGAAACTAAGTTCCTCAAGTACTTCAGGAATACATGGTGCGAGAGCAAAGAACATATTAGTGAGTATGATCCTTTGTGTGTTTCCTTATTAATTACCATCAAAAATAATTATTGGTTTAAGATGTCATTGATTTTCAATCTATGTCACTTGATAGCCACGTGGGAATTTTGTTTTAAAAACTTCTCTCATGAAAATCAGGAAACAAATGCATCCATCAAGTCGTATTATTGTTTTATGAAGACTAGATACTTGTGTGATAGATACAAAAATGTACTCGCTAGATGGACTATTTGTTCTACACACTTATGTACAAGGTGGAGCTGTTTTACAAGCACAATAGGAAGTTGTAACAATCCGGCTTCTTGACCAATATCTAAAAAGAAAGAAAACTATTAAAGTGGTTGAGAGAGCAAAGAGTATCCATGATACAGATTACCTTGCAAGTATGCCTGATTGCAATCAATTTGGGTGAGGAGCCAAACAACTAAAATCACATGGTATTTGGTAAGGCATTGTAGAGCCTTGGAAGTATGTGAATGTGTTTGGGCTATCATAGGAAACATATGTAAGCATATGTTCAAGGTGTTGTAACTTTGCAAGAGATATGCGTTGATGTCATCATATCAAGCACCAAAAGTGTCAGGTAATTCAATGTCATTATATGTTAGCAATTTATATTTCTAAGCATAATTCGTAACGAAATAAACACCATGCTGAAATTGTTTTCCATTCATGTGTAGGATCCAATACTTATGCAAAGAAAAACACAATCAATGAAGAAATGTTCCAAGATGGGCCCTCCTTGCTGTATCCAACACTGGAAGTGGAAGGTATGTCAATGGCATCATATGTGGAAATTAGTGATATAGATTGCTAAGCATAAGTTGTAACGAAATAACATCGTGTTGAAATTTTTTTCCTTTCATGTGTAGGAGCCAGTAACTATGTGGAGACAAACACGGTAAATGATGACATGTTATGGGATGGCCCCTCCTTGCCACCTCAACAGTCATTGATAGTTTATGGTTATTCGTTAATGCCTTTAATCAATTAATTGATGCCAATAATAATGTTCATCACACATATTTTATGATTAGGTGAAAATGTGTTTTCATGTTTAGGCTGTAATGCCCGACAAAAGTAGCAAACTCATATAAATCAAAATCATTAAAAAAACAAAACAAAACTGGGATACATGCTGGTAATGATGGAGATTTTGGGTTGTGTGGGATTGGATACTTGATGGACTACGTGACCCCCCCCCAACATGAAGGCACATGGGATTCATCAATTCCCTGTCATAGATATCATTCTCCTTGGATGATAATATAAGAACTTTAATTGTGAACCCATACTCAGTGAACATGCTAAGCCAAAGATTTGCATCAATTTTTTTGTATAACTTTTCCCAGATTTATGTCTTTGCTAGTTACGACCTTGCTTTTGTATCCTTTGCTTTTTTTGTTTCTAGCTTAGTAAAACTAGCTTCTTCCTATCTTGGGAACAACTATCGTTCCTTAGAGATCTGTTTCATTTTGATCTGGTATTCTAGCATGGGTTTGTATTCTGTAATATTTCCATGGCTTTATTTGTTATTATTTATGTAGTCTGAGTCACCACACAAAGTGGGGAACTTTTGGTTTTGCCATGGCCTCTTCAAGTTGGGGGTTTTGTCGGCTGCCATGGAATAAGTTCAAACTCTGTTGTGGGCATTGGCTTGTTGCTTTTTTTTACAAAGCTTGTTGTGTTCTAGATTATTTTGTCCTTGGTCATTGATGAGTTGAAGCTGATCTTGCTACTTGAGTTACTTTGTTTTGTTCTTGAAACCATGATTATCACGGGACGGTCTTATTCTGATTTCTTTCTTGAGATGCTCATGTTGGGATTCTTATTAGCTCGACACGGTGGGTTATGGTGCCTACTCAACTTGAATACTTGGAGGAATCTATCTCTTGATCATCGTAAGGTTTCAAACATTTCTCACTTTAGTCAAACTCTATTAATTTATTCACACCATTAATTTAACGAGAGCATGGGTTTTGATGGATGTCTTCAGACTTATTCGAGATACATCATTATTTTTTATCTCGTGGTTTTGTTAGCTCGGTTGAGCAACCACTTTAACTCATTGTTATGTGTTGGGATTAGTTGTGGTGGCCCATATTTATTTTGGATATGGGTCTGTGTTGTGCTGGTTCAGGTAGTCATGGATGTGAAACGTGGGATCTACATTTCTTCTATTCCACTATTATTGCCCAATTTAGAGCTCGCCATATATGGTGGTTGGGGATTTGATGGCTCATGTTTTTTTAGAGTGCCCTTACCTGAGCCCTAGATTTGTTTCTTTTATTGGTCCTTTGATGCGATCCATTAGAATAAAGCTTTGATAGTTCTGGAGTTTTTTACTGTTTATTGTTGTAACAACTTGGCCACCAAATTATTTTCAACTCCACAACCATTTTTGCTGCTAAGGATTTGTGCTATTTTTACCTAACTGAGATTTGAATTTTTTTTGCTTGAGCTAAGAGATTCAAGCTTATCCGTTTATCATGGAGTTTTATGTTTAGCCCATTTGTGACCTAGATGAGTTGGATCGGTTATTGCTATGGCTCACTAACTCAAACTTGAACCATGTCGGGGACCTCGTGCTACATAGTGGCTCAATGAATAACTCTTTGGGATTCTAATTTAGAGAAGAAAAAAGTGAGGAATATTCAGGTTGT
Source organism: Taxus chinensis (assembly GCA_019776745.2). Taxonomy (NCBI): domain Eukaryota; kingdom Viridiplantae; phylum Streptophyta; class Pinopsida; order Cupressales; family Taxaceae; genus Taxus; species Taxus chinensis. The sequence goes on from CM034151.1 coordinate 753,321,659, forward strand.
GGAGTTTGACATATATGAGGTTGATACATGATTTTACTCACAATATCCTAAATAATACACTAATATACATAGGATTTACATATGTGAATTCTGCTTTAAATATAAAGAAAATAATGACATATATGCGTCACATGAGGAAATGTGGCTACAGACACCCACCTGACACACCTCTTACATTGTGAGTGCTAATAATTCCAGGCATGGTTCATCTCTCCTCATCTCTCATAATTTCTGTTCTTTAGTTTTTCTTTCGTAAACAGAATAAAATTTTAAACCAGAGGATTTTCATATTTTTGATTTTATTAAATAAACTTGTGTTAAAAAAATTAAGCATTATAACATAAGTTACAAGATCCAATATTCCTTGGTAGATGATGGACTTAAACCCTCACTTCATGATGATATAGAAAACGTACCAACCAAAACAGAGTACTACAGTACCCATTTTTATTGACAGGTTGAATTTGAGTTCCTTGTAAATATCTTGACTGTACCCTTCTTAAAACAAATAAATCACGATTTTTGGAGTCATGGAAAATAACCTTCATAACTCTGGAAAGGAGTCATTAAGCTTTCTTTGTATACCTTGTTATGTGAGGAGTCACTTCAATCCTTGAATTGACCTTGAATGATCATCTGTGATATTTTAAAGCCCTTCTAGGATCCCTGTTACACCGTTTTGGTAGCTGTAGAAAGTTGTTAAAATTGAAAAGTTGGGTTTCGTATCGGCTTGCTGTTTTAATCTTAGACAATGAAACGCTTATCCACCTTTGAAAAAATATAAAAATTTCAATATAAAATTTCCTAGAACCATTTGTTTTGGGAAAAACAGTCTTCTAGACAGTTTGGAAAGGTCATTTTGTAGGCCTTGAGTAGTAATTTTGTCTAGGTCAAACTGGACTAATTATGACCAATGGCCTCAGAAAACTAGCCACCAATCGTAAACCGTTGGCAAGTTCTAAATTTTGTTAGTTCTTGTGAATTCTATGTGTATAGGAGGACACATTGAAATCTACCCATGGTGTGTTTTTTCCTCGGAAGACAATGATTGAAAGTGGTTTCTTAGCCTCAATGCCTGAAATGGGATTTTTTGGCAACCAACAGGAAAATGTAAAAAGAAGGTTGTAGGACCCCCATTGGGTTACCAAACCAACATGGAAACTTGTTGTCACTTGTAAATAATTGTTTGAAACTATACCGTGTGACTTTTTGTGTGAAATTGATCTTTTGGCAAAATAGTGTTTCTCTCTCTCTTCCCTTTTTCTTTCTCTCTCCTTGGTTAAGAAATGAAGTGAACTGAAATGAAATAAATGTGTCTCTAACCCTCTCCTTTTGAATGAAAATAATTAATGTTATTATGTAAATGAGAAACTAAAGATGTTATGTTAGTTTAGGGTGGATACCATGCCAACGATTTATCACTGATTTCATGCTCACATGGTTTTTCATGATGTAAGAAAGATGGCAAAAAGGTGTTGTGTAATTCATTGTTTATTATTGTAATTTATATAGGTCATTGTAAAATGTATATATGTATAATGTAGTTCCATGTTAAAAAAAAATTATATATGAAATTTGCTAATATGTATGAGATGCTAGTTTTAAAGATACCTTGGGAAATGTGCATTTAATCATAGGTTCAATTTTGATTCATAATTTACGTATGGTAAACAGGGGATTGAATATATATGTTAAGTGATATTGTATATGATAGTTTTCAGTTTTCAATTATTGAAAGGGTTATTAAAGGATTTTTGTAATATTTTTAAGATGCTAGTGTTTAAGGGGAATATCCATCAAAACATGGGTGTCTTTTGATTCTAATATTTAATTGTAAAAGTTGGATAAATGTGTTAAACGAAAGTGAAATTAATTTCTTGTAGTGCTATTCCATTGTGAAATTGTTGATTAAATAATTGATGTTGCATTCCTTACCTTAAAAATGTGATAAATAAATCTAAATAAAACAATCAACCTTAGTTAAAAACTTGCGCATATCTACCTTTATTGAATGACCCTTCTTAGCATAGAAGAAATTGAAGTCGTAGAATGAACTTAAACTTTCCACTCTATGAAACCTTCTAGTTAAGTAAATAAGAGCCTGATTTTGAGTTGTTGTCATAATTGGTATGTTTAGCGTTATCGTTGTGAACCCGACGGTTAGGAACGACATGGAATAAATTTATCTGGAGTAAGTTGAACTAACACCTTCTTAGTATCCTAGTCGACTACCAAGTCTTGCGAAGTTAGATCTACAAATTTTCTTCATCATTGAATGAATTCCTTGAGGGATCCAAATGACACAAATAGAACTAGTGAAATAGTTGTACTATGACTTAAATCTTGTTAACAATCTCAGCTCCTTGCAGATAAATGTGTTACCTTGGTTACTAACAACATAATACCTTGGTCTTTCATGAAGGTTGTTTAGCATAAATATGTAATCTCACCTTAAACTCATATATAGTTAACTCCTTAATTAGCCAAGGTTTACTTAGCAAATCAAGTAACTATCAGTTGGAGAAGAGTTTATCTTTTTCAAAGTGCTAAAAAATAGAGTGTGTTTTTCGACACGTGAAAAAACACACTGTGTTTTTAGGCAATATGAAAAACTAAATTAGGTTTATAATAAGGTGTAGTAACCCATGATGCATTTCCCCCTTGTTATAACGATGCAATCCACATCAAGTAATTATCAGGTAGAGAAGAGTTACTTTTTTTCAAAGTGCTGAAAAATACAATGTGTTTTTCGACACGTTAAAAAATAGACTATGTTTTTCAACAATATGAAAACACAATTCAGTTTATAACAAGGTGCAACTAACTATGTATTTCCTTCTTGTTATAATAATGCAATCCACATCAGGTAATTATTAGGTGGAGAAGAGTTACTTTTTTTCAAAGAGCTAAAAATAGAGTGTGTTTTCGACACGTTGAAAAACACACTTTGTTTTTCAGTAATATGAAAAAATGCAATTCGGTTTATAATAAGGTGCAACCCAAGATGCATTTCCTCTTTGTTGTAATAATGCAATTCACATCAAGTAATTATCAGGTGGAGAAGAGTTACTTTTTTTCAAAGTGCTGAAAAATACAGTGTGTTTTTCTACACGTTGAAAAACACACTATGTTTTTCAGCAATGTAAAAAATGCAATTCGGTTTATAACAAGGTGTAACCCATGATGCATTTCCTCCTTGTTGTAACAATAAAATCCACATCAAGTAATTATCAAGTGGAGAAGAATTGTTTTTTTCAAAGTGCTAAAAAATACAGTGTGTTTTTCAATACGTTGAAAAACACACTATGTTTTTTAGCAATATGAAAAATGTAATTTGGTTTATAACAAGGTGACACCCACGATGCATTTCCTCCTTGTTGTAATAATTCAATCCACATCAAATAATTATAAGGTGGAGAAGAGTTACTTTTTAAAAAAGTGTTGAAAAATAAAGTGTGTTTTTTGACACGATGCTTTTCCTCCTTTTTGTAATGATTGAAGCCACATCAAGTAATTATCAAGTGGAAAAGATTTGGTTTTTTTCAAAGTGATGAGAAATAAAGTGTGTTTTAAAACACGTTAAAAAACACACTACGTTTTTTTAGCAATATGAAATCTGCAATTCGGTTCTAAACAAGGTGCAAACCATGACGCTTTTCCTCGTTGTAATGATTGAATCCACATCAAGTAATTATAAGGTGGAAAATATATTTGTTTTTTTTCAAAGTGATAAGAAATAAATTGTGTTTTAAGAAACTTTGAAACACAATCTGGGTTTTAGCAATATGAAAAATGTAATTCGGTTTTGAACAAGGTGCAAACCACGATGTTTTTTCTCCTTTTTGTAAGATTGAATACACATAAAATAATTATCAGGTGGGAATGAGTTGGATTTTTTGAAAGTGATGAGAAACAAAGTGTATTTTTAGACACGTTGAAAAACATACTATTTTTTCAACACTTTGAAAAATGCAATTCAGTTTATAACAAGGTGCAAACCACGATGTTTTCCCTCCTTTTTGTAATGATTAAAGCCACATAGAGTAATTATAAGGTGGAAATAATTGGTTTTTTTCAAAGTGATGAGAAATAAAGTATGTTTTAAGATGCATTGAAAAACACATTGTGTTTTTCAACAATATGAAAAATGCAATTTAGTTATGAACAAAGTGCAAACCACGATGATTTTACTCCTTATTTTAATGACTGAATCCACATAAAGTAATTATTAGATGGAAAGAGTTATTGTTTTTGAAAGTGATGAGAAATAAAGTGTGTTTTTTGACACGTTGAAAAACACACTATGTTTTTCAACAATTTGAAAAATACAATTCGGTTTTTTAACACGGTGCAAACCATGATGTTTTTCATCCTTGTTGTAATGATTGAAGCAAAATCAAGTAATTATCAGGTGGAAAAGATTTGTTTTTTTTCAAAGTGATGAGAAATAAAGTATGTTTTAAGAAATAATGAAAAACACAATGTGCTTTTCAGCAATATGAAAAATGCAATTCGGTTCTAAATAAGGTGTAAACCACGATGTTTTTCCTCATTTTGTAATGATTGAAGCCACATTAAGTAATTATCAGGATGAAAAGATTTCATTTTTTTCAAAACGATGATAAAGAAAGTGTGTTTTAGGACACACTTAAAAACACACTATGTTTTTTCAGCAATATGAAAAACATAATTTGGTTTTGAACAAGGTGCAAACCATGATGTTTTTCCTCCTTTTTGTAATGATTGAATCCATATCAAGTAATTATCAGGTGGGAAAGAGTTGGGTTTTTTGAAAGTGATAAGAAATAAAGTGTGTTTTTTGACATGTTGAAAAAAATGTGTTTTTCAACACTTTGAAAAATGCAATTCAATTTATAATAAGGTGCAACGAACGATGATTTTCCTCCTTATTGTAATGATTAAAGCCACATAAAGTAATTATTAGGTGGAAAATATTTGGTTTTTTTCAAAGTGATGAGACATAAAGTGTGTTTTAAGACACGTTGAAAATCACACTATGTTTTTCAACAATATGAAAAATGCAATTCGGGTTCTGAACAACGTATAAACCACGATACTTTTCCTCCTTGTTATAATGATTGAATCCAAATAAAGTAATTATAAAGAGGGAAATATTTTGTTTTTTTGAAAGTGATGATAAATTAAGTGTGTTTTTTGACACGTTGAAAAACACACTATGTTTTCCAATAATATGAAAAACACAATTCAGTTCTGAACAAGCTATAAAACACAATGATTTTCCTCATTTTAGTAATGATTGAATCCATATAAAGTAATTATCAGGTGGGTAAGATTTGGTTTTGTTATTTCCAAATCATTGCACCCCCTGAATGGCCTGAAGGTGAACACGACATTCAATATGATTTGGTAACATGGGATCACCTCTCAAGCTATGGGACTTGGGATCGAGGTGAACCTCCAGAGAAGGGAAGATTCCTCTTCCTAAACTAATCACTGCACTACTCTTAGTTTCTAGTAAAAAAGCTACCTAAACCTATACTACATTTTAAGGGGATTAAGGAGAGAGATTTGCAAGAAATAAAACCTAAATTAGAAGCGGTGATGCACCAAGAAAGGGTTTTTCTAGATAAAATTATGGCTCACCAATGAAGAAAGATGAACATGGGAAGAATTAATGTGCACTAAAATCCCAACTGCATATAATACTCCATTCCAAAATAAGCACAATAACCTCCAAAACTTGTAAAGGAAACATTGGTTGCACAATTCACCTGCAAACATGAGAGAGGAAAATAAAAGCAACAAGATTATGTAAGGACATGTAATTGATCACAAAACATTATTTCCATTACTTCAAGCACTTTCACAGTGCACCATTACAGTAGGGAAAGGCATATGCTTCCATTACAATTTTGAGAAGAAAGGCTTGAAAGCCTACAAATTCACAACAGCTCAGTTGTTTAAGAAAGGGAAATCTTGGAGGAATGTCTAACATTTTTTTTGGAATAAGAACCCCTTTAAATTTTATAGAAAATTTTGAGTTGTTGAGAGAAAAAAGGAAAAATACCTAAAAAATAGGTAATTCTTGTAGTAGAACAGGTCAACCATGTTTGCCTCATTAATTGCAATTCTACCTTTTGAGGCACTATTCTTGGAATGAAGAAATCTTTCCATTTTGGAAAACCAAAATCTCTGAAAATCCATTTTCTAATGATTCCACTACGTTTCTCTCATTTTCCCAATTACATCAACTGTAATTCTGTGAAAAATGGGCAACCGGGGAGGAAGTTATGGCTTGTTGAGCAAAAGTCACTTTTTGAGTATCCTAGGAATTGTTTAACCAACTCTTTGATAAGGTCTCATGAAAAATTCAAATTCCTTCATAAAATGATTAAAATTAACATTTTAAACAAATTTTGTGAAAGCAACTCATGTCTTTAGTGGGAACCTCTTGAAAATTGTATTTAGGAGCTCAATGTGATGGTTTTAGAAAATGGTTCGCTAGCTAGCTCACCGAGCTGGCTGGCGAGCTTGCCTTTTACATTGTTTGGTGGGAATTTAGTTATTGCACTACCGAGTTCAACAATTATTTCACCTCCATCTATCTAATTTCATTAAACATTCCCCACTTTGTAATCTTTGACCAAGCCTATCGCATTGGCTTTTACATTGATTGACATTTGTTGACACCTCACAAATTCAACATTATTCTCGCCAGACCCCATGCCTGATCCTTACATTGTTGAGCAATTCAACACTAGGTTGACTCGCCCATCCGGTGAGTACTTAAATCGACAAAACTACTACAAAGCTTTGAGAAGTTACACATTTACATTGAATACCGACTTGCACTCCACCAACTATATCAGAAATCACTGAGACACAACCTCACATTGACACATGTGATTTGCAAACTGAATCCCGAATGACTTTCCATGTAAACATTGACTCAAAACAACTCTGAAACAATCTTCACACAAAACCCAAAATTAAAACACCTCCGAAACTCAAAAATCCAAAAATATGAATTTCAGAGTTTCAGACTTCGGGTTCTTCTTCACATTTTTGTTAACTCATTGGAATGAGTTACGAATTACGAATAGTCAAAATCCTGAAAGGTTATGTCTGAAACAAACTCTGAAATATCTCCTCCATGGTTTTGTTGATTTGTCTCCATCTTGGAAAAAAACTCTTCATTATGCCCGAGTCGTCCTTGAATGCTTCCACTTCGTTTGCGTATAACGTCTCAATGAGTCATATGTGGTGCCATCCACTTCTACCTCAACAACTTATTCTATACTAAGCTACCTGTAATGTTCTCCATCCTTCATCACTTGATTCTGACTCTGCACACAACTCGATCTGGACTCTTTGCATCTCTAAGACTTTCCATACACCTAGCCATTCAGTCATTGACGCTATTCATGCCCATTTCACAGTGTGCCTTTCTAAGATCGTTGACCTATCGACTGAGTCAGCTTTGCATTCTATCAAAACTACTCACCTTCAGACTCATTGCCATGGCTTTATATGATGCCAATCGAGTCGTTCTTCCCCTGAGCTCACTTTGTCTGAATTAACCTATGCCATTTCAACATCCATGTCATGGCTTTGCATATAACTCGAGTTATTTTCTGTTGTGACTTGGCTAGTTCTAACTGACTTGGCCATTTTACTCCGATCCCTTATAGAAACATGAGCTCTGCGTTCGAGTTTCCTTCACCTCTTTGGATTTGGCTTCAATGAGTCTTTTTATCACAAATGTCGAGTTCAACTGAGCTCCCTCAACATTCCGACCTCTTGTCTGCTACCTATGCAATGTTACAAGTTCCTAACTCAGGAATCCAGTCCCCTAGGATCGATCTCAACTCTTCCCTACACTATGGCTCAACTCGTTCATCAAAACAATTCATAAAACCACCCCATCAAGGTCCAAGTCCCAAATTTCTTCGTGCATTCTTTTATCATGTGCCGATCTCTTCTGTTTATTCATGTCATACTCACAACTCAGACCAATCCTGATTCCACATCTCGCTTGAGGCTCTCACTCAATAGCTACCCACATCTTTCCCAAGTTCAAGCTCTAGCTCAATGACATGCTATTCTTTCAATTGTATAGCAGATATTTGTCGAATAGTTGAACAAATGACTCGGTCTTCCTACTTAGGCTCCCTTGTTAATGATTTTGAGTTGTTTCATATACCCTTTGCGAGCTTGACGTGAGATCTCAATCTGATCCTGTCACCAAGTTCCACCATCCTTCGAATGGCTCAGCTCCACCTATGCCCAGTTCTCTGAGATTAACCATAACAAATCTACTATTACTCAATCGATTAGATGAGATCCCTCATGAATTCCTTGTTGCTTGAACCGACATCAAACCCATTATTTACGTGACTCCATTCGAAGCCCTTCACGAGTCGATTTTCACCTTATAAACACTGTCAAGTCATTATCTCAATGCAACTTGATCTTCATTCCCTTTAATGCATACCTCGATTGATATGTCAACAATGAGGCCAAGACATATATCGAGTTCCAAGCTCAAGCACTTGAGTCACGTTACCATAACCCCTGAGCCATTACCTGAGCTCCATTATCACTGCTAAGTCAACATCTCTCCAACTCGGTTGTTCACTATTTGAATCTTAACGTAATCTTCCAAGTTATCCCCCCAATGCAACCTATCAAATCATAAATCACCTTTAGCTCACCGAGCAGCTCGACGAGCTATTTCTATCTCAATGCCATGTTATTTCTTAAATCTGACCCTAACCTAATTTTTGATACTTTAGGTCTCTTTCTCGAAATCAGAGAGTTATGGAAACGTAAAAAAACATTTTAAACATAAATTATAAAATTTGATGATTACTTGTTCATGTTGAATGAATGCAGGCCCCCTGAGGGCTAATTTTTTTCTCTGAGCAAACTTGAAACCTTTAAGACCCGAAATAAAGAAGGATAGATTGAGATGACTCTGAAACCACCTGGAACAACATAAAGGTTTGCTAAACGTAAAATTTTGACTGAAATGTCCTAGAATACCTCATGAAGGATTTATTTTTTTCTTAGGACATAATAGGCTCCCGTTGTATAATTTTGTCCAAGAGGGAAAAATTGACAACATTTTTGGTGACCTCTCAGGGATGCTTGCCTGCTAAGCACGATTCCAGTAGCCTTCAGCATCCATTAGGCATGGAGTCACTGCTAAACCCAAAACTGATCCCAAACTCGTAGTAGACTATTTGACCTTATCCCAAAATCTAACGTTGTCAAACATGAAGCACATTGAAACCCATAACTATCTAGAATGCACAACATACTACAGAGATTTGAGTAAAACATCTCCTAGTTTTTGACATCATGAAAATCTATTAAAATTGAATTTTTCTTCTTCTTCTTCTGAAAATTCCACTTCCGACATTCTGTGCAATAAAAATGCATGCCAAAACTAAAAATCATACATGCTTTAAATGAAACATGCAAAGTGCTCTAAATACTTATTTTTTTGAAAGAAAACCTATTCCTACTCTATGCTAATCGGAGGCACATGTGAGCTAAACAAACCCTGCAATGACTAATACTGAGAGTGAAAAATTGAAACAAGCCCAATTTTTCACTTGGTTCACCAAGGCATCAACTGGAAAGAGAAATAATTCATCTTCTGCATTTATCTTGTAGAGGCATAACAACTGATCCTTGGGACTGAGAAACTCATCCTCACATTCTAAAGTGAATGTGACTGGATGTGAATTTTTGTTTAGCTCCAAAGAAGCCAAATACCTCATGGGACATGGTCTGACCTTTTGAATATCCATGCTACTTTGAGCTTCAAATTTGATAAGAAATTTTACCTGAAGACTTCCCCGTATGAAAGGTGTTGCATTGACGTTTTTCCCTCTTGTTTCCCATTTACAATAAAATGATCTTTCACATGGATTATTGGCACCAAAGTGATATTTCCTTCATTTCCCTTTCCTTCCTTAACAAATAAGAATTCATCCCCAACATGCAGCTACTTTGAACCACTTGTAGCCTCTAATGGAATCACTTGAAAATAGCTGCAAGTGTTTGAAGAGTATTAGTCATATAGGAGTTCCACTTTAATCTAAAAACAAAGTTGCTTTGCATTTCTAACCTCCTCATCCCACACGAAACTTGAAAAGTTAGATTCATCCACATGTTGCTTTCAAGGACCATTAGGAGTAGCACGATCTTCAAAAACATTCTCCTCCAAAATTGCTTCATTAGCCAAAACATGTTGCACAATTGAGAGCAAGAAATTCTCATGATATAATTTCTGTTAAATTCTTCTGAATCTATCCTAAATTCTCCTGTGTCTTCCTTTGAAAAAATAATTTGTTCACCATATCCCTCTCCACCCTTAAAAATAAAATTTGCAAGATCAAATACATCTAAGAAATCATATTTTTAATAGAAGGAAGAAGGGGAAGAATTTGAAACTTCCTGCATGGTATAATCTACACTTGAAACTTCTGAGTCCACCATGGAAAGAATCCCGCTATGGTCAGTTTTGGAATTCGATGAGGATATTGGCAAGTTTCTGTAATGTTTCATAAATGTAGCAAGTTCTTGACATGCCTGAACAATTAGGATCATTTTACTCATAAGAGTCACCTTGTACACTTGTGAGTTTTTCTTCTTCATTTTGCACATGCTCTTCTTTAACCGACTATACAAATTGTGGGGAATCAACAGTCTTCACAAACATAGTGCCAACATATATGCTAAACTTTGAACACATAGATTGATTCTCATCATCCTCTTGTAATTGTTCTTATGCAAATTCAATATCCACCATCTGCTCTTGAATTTCAACCTTGGATAGAGGACGAGTTAGGAGGGGAACTTGCTTGACGTTCAATCTTGTAGTCCACTCCTTTAGATTCTTTGCAAGCTCATCTTTACTAGGTTCCTTCTCCTAATTTTCTTTGCTATAATCATACTCTTGGTCTTCCCAAAATGAATTTAGGACTATAAGAGGAGAGGTGGGTTGGGGTTGAATGGTTACCCTCAATGTTTGAGGTGGTGAAAGAGGTACAACCTCTTGTCTTGATGGCCTTTGTAGAAAGGAAGGAATCCTAGAAGAACGAGGAACATAAGATACATTGTGGAATGGTAAGATATGGGATGCAAAAATGGGATTCTCAACATGGGAAGCAGGTGAAAAGTATGGGATTTGGGTTCTATAATAAAATGATATTGGTTGCGAAATATGAAGAAGAATCTGACGTGGTGGTGCAAAATCAACCCATCGACAAGATTGCATTACATAAAACTCATAGGCCTCTATTTCTTTCGATCCAACCTTCAAGATAAGGCAACATTTCAGTCATAAAAGTAATATTTTCTTGCAAGATGTAAAAACTTGGCATAGGGCCAACCCATGGACAAGCTATCTTGAATCCAATCTTGAATACATTCATTTGAGTTGTGGATATAGGTTGTACCATGCCTGCTTCTAGTTTATGCATCTTATGTTTCAACTTTACATCTTCTTCTATAGGATAGCCTCCATCATCTCCATGTGCAAGTTCTTGAAAAGATACATAGTTAACTGAACAATCAAACTGACCATGGATCTTCTCATAGAGATATGCATGCTGCTTATTTTTGTCATAAAATTGAGCTGGAGGTGGGTTAAAATAGCCTGAAGATGGAAAGTACTACTGCTGATGCAAGTGGGAAACCAATTGTGGAAATGAAACCATGTTGCATAGCTTCATGAATGGAAGAAAAATGGAAATATTTGGAAGAAAACAGATGGAAATGGGTGGAAAAAAGACAGTCTGCAACACAAAGAGTGGGTTACTTATACAAATGGAGTCGTCAGTTGTGCTTGGGTATACCTCCTAAGGCTGAAATTTTACTAAGACCACAACAACTTAATGAAAATAAAATGGAAAGAAATACACACACCTATGAAAAATGTGACTCTTTTCCCACCAGGCATGCTAAATTTTTTTATCACTAAATCATTGCACCCTCCGAATGGCCTGAAGGTGAACAGACATTTAGTGTGATTGGGTAACATGGGATCACCTCTCAAGCTGTGGAACTTGGGCTCGTGGTGAAATTCCAAAGAAGGCTAAGTTCCTATTCCTAAACTAAGTACTACACTACTACTAATGCATTAAAAATAGCTAGCTAGACCTATACTAACATTTCAAGGGATTAGGGAGAGAGATTTGTAAGAAATAAAACCATAAATTATAAGTGGTGATGCACCAAGAAAGGGTTTTGATAGAAAAAATTCCAGCTTGCCAATGAAGAGAGATGATCATGAGGAAGAATGAAAGTGCATTACAAACCCAACTGCACACAATACTCCATTCCCAGATAAGCAAAACAACCTCCAAAACTTGTAAAGGAAATATTGGTTGCACAGTTCACCTGTAAACATGAGAGAGGAAAATAGAAGCAACAAGATTATGTAAGGACATATAATTGATCAAAAACCATTATTTCCATTACTTCAAGCACTTGCACAATGTACCATTACAATAGGGAAAGGCATATGCTACCATTACAATTCTGAGAAGAAAGGCTTGAAAGCCTACAATTTCACAACTCAGCTGTTGAAGAGAGGGGAAGCTTGGAATAATGTATAACTTTTTTTCTTGGGAATAAGCACCCCTTTACATTTTCTATAAAATTATGAGTTTTTGATAGAAAGAAGGAAGAATCCCTACAAACTAGGCAATTCTATAGCAAAACAAGTCAACCATGTTTTCCTCATTAATTGCAATTCCACCTTTTGAGGCATAGCACTATTTGGAATGAAGAAATATTTCCATTTCGACAAAACCAAAAAACTAAAATCCATTTTCTAATGATTCCATTGCATAGCTCTCGTTTTCCCAATTCCATCAACTATAATTTTGTGATAAACAGGAAACCGGGGAGGAAGTTATGGCTTGTTGAGAAAAAGTCACTTTTTGAGTATCCTGGGCATTGCTTAACCAACTATCTGATAAGGTCTCATGAAAAATTAAAATTCCTTCATAAAATAATTAAAATTAACATTTTTAACAAATTTTGTGAAAGCACCTCGTGCCTTTAGTGGGAAGCTCTAGAAAATTTGTATTTAGGGGCTCAATGTGATGGTTTTAGAAAATGGCTCACCAGCCAGCTCGCCAAGCTAGCTAGCAAGCTCGCCTTTTGCATTGTTTGGTGGGCATTTAGTTATTGCACCACCGAGCTCAATAATTATCCCACCTCCATCGAGCTAATTGCATTAAACATTCTCCACTTTGTAATCTTTGACTGAGCCTATTGCATTATTCCCGCTCGGACTTTGTAATATTTTACATTGACTGACATTTTTTGACACCTCACAACTTCATCATTATTCCCACCGGACCCCACGCCTGATCCTTGCATTGTTGTCTAGTTCGGTATTAGGTTGACTCGACCATCCGCTTAGTACTTAAATCGACACAACCACTACAAATATTCGAGAAGTTCCATGTTTTCATTGAATACAGACTTGCACTCCACTAACTATCTTGAAAATCACTGAGACATGACCTCACACTGGCACGTGTGTTTTGTAAACTGAATCCCAAATGACTCGCCGTGTTAACATTGACTCGACACAACTCTGAAAAACTCCTCATGTGAAACCTGTAATCAAAACACCTCCAAAACCCAAAAATCTGAAACTCTGAATTTCAGAGTTTCAGGTTTTCAGGCTTTGGGTTCTTCTTCACATTTTTGTCAACTCATTGGGATGAGTTACGAATTAAAAATCACCGAAAGCACAAAAGGCTATGTCTAAAACAAACTTTGATATAGCTCCTGCATGGTTTCCTTGATTTGGCTCCATCTTGGAAAACACCTCGCCATTATGCCTGAGTCATCCTTGAATGCTCCCACTTCATTTCTGTAAAACACCTCACTGAGTCATATGTGGTGCCGACCACTTCTGCCTCAACATTACATTCTATACTGAGCTACCTGTAATGATCTCCATCCTTCATCACTTGATTTTGACTCCGCACACAACTTGATCTGGGCTCTTTGAATATCCAAGACTTTCCATACACCTAGCCATTGAGTTGCTGATGCTATTCATGACCATTTCACAGTGTGCCTCTTTAAGCACTTTGACCTATCGAATGAGTCATATTTTTGTTTTGTCCAACTCCTCACCTTTGGACTCATTTCCATGGCTTCCTATGATGCCAATCGATTCGTTATTCCCCTAAGCTCACCTTTGTCTGACTTAACCTATGCCATTCTAACATCCATGTCACAGCTTTGCACATCACTCGAGTTATTTTTCATTGTGGCTCGGCTAGCTTTAACCTAATCGACCATTTTACTCTGATCCCTTATAGAAACATGAGCTCTGTATTCGAGTTTCCTTCACTTCTTTGGATTTGGCTTCAATGAGTCTTTGTATCAAACATTCTGAGCTCGAATGAGCTGGAATGAGCTCCCTCAACATTCTGACCTCCTGTTTACTGCCTATGCTATGTTGCAAGTTCCCGACTTGGGAATCCAATCCCACGGGCTCGATCTCAACTCTTCCCTACATTATGGCTTGACTCATTCATCAAAACAATGAAAAAAACCACCCCGTCAAGCTTCAAGCCCCAAATTTCTTCGTGCATTCTTTTACCATGCGTCGATCTCTTACATTTTTTCATGTCATGCTCACAATTCAGACCAAGCCCGATTCCACATATCACTTGAGGCTCTCACTCAATAGCTCTCCACATATTTCCTGAGCTCGGCTCTAGCTCAATGACATGTTATTCTTTTACTTGTGCAGTGGATATTTGTCGAATCATTGAAAAAATGACTTGGGATCCCTTATTAATGAATCTGAGTTGTTTCATATACCCTTTGTGAGCTTGACACGAGCTCTCATTTTTCTCCTGTCATCAAGTTTCACCATCATTCGAATGGCTCAGCTCCACCTGTGCTCAGTTCTTCGAGATCAACCATTAAAATTCTACTATCACTCAACTAATCAGATGAGCTCCCTGATGAATTCCTTTCTACTTTAACCGATGTCAAACCCATTATTTGCGTGACTCCATTCGAAGCCCTTCACGAGTCGATTTTCACCTTATAAACATTGTCGAGTCATTAGCTCAACGTAACCCGATCTTCATTTCCTTTAATGCATACCTCGGTCGATATGTCAATGATGATGTCGAGACATATATTGAGTTCCAAGCTCGAGCACCTGAGTCATATTACCATAACCCCCAAACCATTTCCCGAGCTCCATTATCACTACTAAGCCGACATCTCTCCAATTTGGTTGTTCACTATTTGAATCTTAACGCAAGCTTCCAAGTTATCCTCCCAATGTAACCTATCAACTCATAACTCACCTTTAGCTCACTGAGCATCTTACCAAGCTACTCGGCGAGCTATTTCTAACTCAATGCCATGTTACTTCTTAAATCTGACCCTATCCTGATTTTTGATAATCTGGGTCTCTTTCTCGAAATCAGAGAGTTATGGAAACATAAAAAAACCTTTTAAACATAAATTATCAACTTGATGATTACTTTTTTGTGTTGAATGAATGCAGACCCAATGAGGGCTAATTTTTCACTCTGAGAAAACTTGAAACCTTTGAGACCCGAAATCAAGAAGGATAGCTTGAGATGACTGTAAAACCACCTGGAATAGCATAATTTTTTCTAAACACAAAATTGTGACCGAAATGTCTGGGAGTACCACATGAAGCATTTAGTTCAGTCTTAGGATATAATAGGCTCCCATTTTCCAATTTTTTCCAAGAGAGAAAAAATTGACAATAGGTTTTTTTGAAAGTGATGAGAAATAAAGCGTGTTTTTCGACATGTAGAAAAACACACTGTGTTTTTAAGCACTTTGAAAAACACAATTTGTATTATAACAAGGTGAAAACTATGATTATTTTCCTCCTTTTTGTAATGATTGAAGCCACATCAAGTAATTATCAGGTGGAAACGATTTTTTTTTTAAAAGTGATGAGAAATAAAGTGTGTTTTAAGACACGTTGAAAAACACACTATGTTTTTTAGTAATATGAAAAATGTAAAACCCTTTTCCACAAGGTGCAAACCACAATTCTTTTCCTCCTTGTTGTGATGATGCAATACATATCAAGTAACTACCACAAGGATAAAGCTTGATTTTTTCAAAGTTCTTAAAAATATAGTTTGTTTTTCAACAAGTTTAAAAGCACATTGTGTTTTTCAACACATCGAAAAACTCAACACCATTTTCCATGAGGTACAAACCATGTTTATTTTCCTCCTTGTTGTAATGATGTAATTCAAATCAAGTAATTATTAAGTCGGGAAGGGTTGTTTTAATTCAAAGTGCTTAAAAATATAGTGTGTTTTTCAATACTTTGAAAAACACACAATATTTTTCAACACATCGAAAAACTGAACGCCATTTTCCATGAGGTGCAAACCATGCAGCTTTTCCTCCTTGTTGTGATGATGCAATGAATATCAAATAACAACCAAGAGGAGAAGGGTTCATGTTTTCAAAGTCCTTAAAAATACAGTGTGTTTTTCAGGACATCGAAAAACTCAATGATGTTTTCCACGAGGTGCGAAGCACGATGGTTTTCCTCCTTGTTGTGATGATACAATGCATATCAAGTAACTACCACGAGGAGAAAGGTTTATTTTTTCAAAGTTCTTAAAAATATAGTGTGTTTTTCAACACATCGAGAAACTCAACGCTATTTTCCATGAGGTTTAAACTACGATGCTTTTCCTCCTTGTTGTGATGATGCAATGCATATCAAGTAACTACCACGAGGAGAAGAGCCCATTTTCCACAATTTTTCTACAATATTTTTGTGGTTATAAGAAATTCTAAGTTTGAAAAATGTGGCTTTTAAGTTGTAGTTCATCCACAATTTCATATCTTATTGTTTCTTGTCCACAATTTATTATATTGTTAATAATCTACAATTTATAAAATTTGTAGTGAACCTACAATTTTTTGTAGTGTAAATTATCCATAATTTTTACAATTTGAAAAATTTCCACAATTTTTGTAATTGTAAATATTCCACTATTTGTTAACATTGTAGTTTTTCTCTATAATTTAAAACTATGTATTTTCTATATTTTAAGCTCTTTTTTTTGCATCAATATAATATATGTGGCAATATCTACAATTTTATCTACAAGAATTATTACCACACAAAAATTGTAGGTGGAAGCTACAATTTGATTGCCACAATAATCATTTGTAGAAATTGTTTAAAAAAGATTGTAAAATTGTTACTATTTTTCACATAAATTATATATGTGGGTTATCTACATTTTGAACACAAATTAAATAATATTTTTTACCTACATAAAATTAATATAAATAAATACCTCTTCATTTTAGAGAATACTACATTTATTATAATAATATTATTAAATTTCTTAAAAAATTAATTAACCATATCCAAATTACATATCCATTAAATAAAAACAAATCTTAAAAACATATTTACATTCTAACTTTTATAGAAGTCAAACTAAATTAACATTATGATATTATATACTTCTTAAATAAACACTCAAGAATCATAATTAATAAAAAGGAAAAAAAAGAACTATAGCTAATGAATTAGAATAATAATATTCAAATATTATGAAAAACATAACAAAAATGAAAAGATGAAATCCTATTCTTTTTGAAGGGAAATAACTGTGAAGTTAAATTCTATGAGGCATCTACCCTCATAAGAGAGATCATCGTTTGTAGATATAACAAATATAATTAAATTATAATCAATAGTTTTTATATGAATGTTAACTCTTCCAAAATAATAAAAGTTCCACTCCTTTTTATTTAAACCCATGTGTGGACCCCATATTACATTGGATACAATGTGACAATATCATAATATTAGAGAAACCATTTATAAATTTACACCAAATTTATAGTAACCGTATAAGCAAATACTGGGGTTTTCTTCAATTTTACTTGCTTACAAATCATTCTTGAGTAAGAGATGAATAATATTATTTCCCATACCGCACATGTGAACGCGAATAATACCTAAATGATGAACATTTTTTTAATATTGGAACTACGGATATGCATAAAATCTCTTATAATACTGGATGATGATAATGAATTACATCTAAATAACCCATATTATTCTTGCGAACTTCTCCTTGAAAACCAATTTTTTTTTTTGAAACCGAAAATGATTCGCATCAAATCTGTATAACACTGCAAATAAACTATGAGAAGATGAGAAGTTAGACTCGTAGCAATGCAAACAAATTTGTAGTCTTAATGAATGGTAACACACATTTAAACTAAGATCAAACCATTCATCAATATATGCACAAGTTGAAAGAAAATTACATGACAATGTCAAACCTGCAGAAATTTAACAAGTCCATCAATAACATATAGTATTGTGAATGACATTCGAATAATTGTTATAGTTTATTCACTAAAAAACCATTGTAATGTATATGTAGTATGAAAATTACATGATTCAATGAGTACTTGAATTCTCTAGAATTAACTCCTTTTCAAAGAATAATGAATTTCTATAATATGTAGATTAACTAGGGTACATGTGCAATTTAAATCTTTCTACCAGATTCACAATACTCACACATTCTAAATCTTATTGCAATTTAAATCTTGCTATCTCATTTTCACACATTCTAATATTTTATTATGTTTTTATTTTTTAATTATTATTTACTCATATAAAAACTAAAATATACGTTTAACCAACATATTTTGATGTCAAAGGTCACATGGAAAATGTAATTTTATTACAAAGTCATGTTTTTATTTATTATATGTGTCTTCAGTGGGAGTGTCTGGTACTTTTTTTTTTTTTTTTTTCAGTTGATGCCTCGTCTTGGATGTACATCTTCATCCATACTTCCTTGTGACCTTTGTGTAATTTAACAATAGAATTAAAGCTTGTTATGTGATTTTCGAACAATTTTTTGTTCGATTCACCAATTGTCTCCCAATTCTTAATTTCTAATTCCAACTCTTGAACCTCAAGCTCCAACTCCATCTTCCTCGAGGAAGCATCTCCTAATTGGTCAAATAATTACTTACTTTTTTTGACAAGTTTAAATATTGCAATGTAAGTCTTTCATGCTCGGTTGTATAAAACTTTGCCTTATTCATTACATGTTTCATTTCTAATTCCATATGGAATGATAGGGAAGGCTCATCTTCTTGCCCAACACCGAAATCTTTGTTTGCAGGGATCTCTACATTCTTTTCGAACACATAAGTGACACTATCAAATGTTTCATAATCTTTCAGTTCCTGCACTAGTGAAGCGTTGCGCTTTCCAACCTTCTTTTGTCTTGCCATCTAATTAAACCTGTATTTAAACAACCGATTAATTTATGTTAACATTCAAACATAATTATTAATATCTGTCACCATTCAAATGTAATTATGAACTATATACAAAAGTTTAGTAAGCACATCAAACCCAAGTAGGCATACATGGAAGAAGAACACAACTATGTTACCATTAACCAAAAACCGTAATCCATAAGACACAAGATTTGAAAGAAAAATTGTGAATTATCTACAATAAATTACTAAACATGCCAAACCCAAGTAGGCATACACAGAAGAAGAAGGAAACTATGAAACCATATACCATATACCGTAATCCACAATCCATAGTCACATTAATACATTAACCAAATACACAGTGATAAAATCATCATTTATACAATAAATGGAATGTCACATAACAAGAATAAAAACCATCTTATGCACTATAAACAGAACCAAAAACCATATTCAATTTATCAAGAATGCAATACTAAATCGTAAACATTAAACACATTAAAGCAACAAAATCATCATACTTATATACACTTGTCTTTTAATCACACTTGTATTACTCTTCCTTATTCATCACACATCACATACCAGATGTAGCAATCCATATACATGATCTAAATACTATTAACGTGCACATCCTAACATTAAGAAAAAATAACCATATTAGAGTAAAATCACATACATCTATCCATCTCATCTATTACGCTACAAAGGCTATAAACATTAAATAAAAGATTTTTTTGCATACCAAACATTCAATATCTATACATATATGCCAAATATGTCAAATATGTAAGTGAAATATATAAGTATAATAACACATTGATGTCAACTATGTAAGTAATTTTAATATGTGTTTAACAAGTGTATTTTCATCTCAAAGGTTACATGACTAGTATATTCATTTGCTAGTTTTATCTTCGGTGGGAGTGCCTGGTATTTTTTCCTCAATTTCTGCTCTTGATCTTTGTGTATTTTAACAATGGTATTAAAGCTTGCTACTTGATTTTCGAACAATTTTTTTTCCACTTCACGCATTGTCTCCCAATTCTTAAATTCTAGTTCTAAATCCTGAACCTCAAGCTCTAACTCCATCTTCCTCGAGAAATTTATCCTATTTCGTCCAATAATTCCTTATTTTTTTTTGTAAAAATATAAATTTTCCAATGCAAGGCTTTCACACTAATTTTTATACATCTTTTCCTTCTTTGTTACAAGTTTCATTTCTAATTCCATATAGAATTATGGGGAAGACTCATCTTCTTGTTTAACACCAAAATATTTGTTTGTAGGGCTCTTTGCATTATTTCCGAATGAATAAGTGGCACTATCGAATGTTTCATAATCTTTCAGTTCCTACACTGGTGAAGCCTTACACTTTTCAGCCTTCTTTTGTCTAGCCATCTAATTAAATTTGTATTTAAACAACTAATTACTATATGTTACCATTCAAACATAATTATAAATAAAATAATGTACTTAAATTATACTCAACAAAATATTATCATGGATAAAATATATACAAAAGTTTAGTAAGAACATCAAACCCAAGTAGACATACATGGAAGATGAACACAACTATGTAACCATAAACCACAAACCGTAATCTATAATACAAAAGATTTGAAAGAAAAATTGTGAATTATCTACAGTAAATTACTGAACACGTCAAACCCAAGTAGGCATACATGGAAGAAGAACGCAAATATGTAACCATATATCATATATCGTAATCCATAATCCATAGTCACATTAATACATTAACCAGATACATAGTGATAACATCATCATTCATACAATAAATGGAATGTCACATAACAAGAATAAAAACCATCTATTGCACTATAAACAAAACGTAAATGGATAACTCTATTTAACCCATAACCACAAACCATATTCAATATATCAATAATGCAATACTAAATCGTAAACCTCAAACACATTAAAGTAACACCATCATCATATACACATATATCGTAATTTGACTGCTCATAAGAAATGTTATACAATAAATGTTTTCATTTCCTTCGCTGTCTATTGTTAGCGAAAAACAATATTCCATCATAATATCTAATACATTTCTTCTCAACTCTATGAACAAAATTAGGTGTGATGCCAAGAATGGGTGGGGCATCAGATGTCTTTATCTGAGCATGGTGCGCTATGTAAACCTACACCTCACCATCCTAAAAGCTAACCATATAGTAAATAAGTCAACGTAGATGAATCTCTTAGTTAAACACATAATTAAATTAAATCACCCATTACATCTACTTGTATCTTCATGAGGAGTGTCCATTCTGATATCTCTGAGATCCCATCTAGTAAATCCTTTGAAACACTCTGCCAAAGTACTTGCAAATAAATTAGGGTAGGGAAATGGAGCAGTGAGAACAATGGCCTCAGAAATAATGAATTTCACAGTAAATTAGGGGAGTGTGATGCCATGACACTTCCCGCGTAGGATACTATCACAAACCTCTCCTCTCGCAACAACTATATCATCTGACATTAACATGACTTCGACCCCGTCAAGAAAATCCTCGAATAATGAAAATATCAATTGCATTAATAACATTTATCTTAATTTCACTAAAAAAGAATACATAAAATCAAATGAGAACATTCAATAACTTTTTTAGTCTAGCTCCACCCTCTCTCATACTGTCAGCAACTTTGTTTGTGCCCCTCTACTCGTCACCCTCTCTCTCTCCTTGACTAGCAAAGAAGCTGCAGCTCTGGAAATATCATCTCAACCTCTCTGACCTCTCATGAATCTATCTCCCTGATAATATCAAGACTACAAGATGATTATGAAGGTGACGCCTTATCAAAAACGTCCACCTACAAAAATCAAGTCATCAAGAAAATTTAAATATCAAAAACATAAGACAACATTCAATTTTCAAGTGCATGTTAAGTGGTTTTTACCTTTCTTCATTTTTCACTATGAATCGAGTCTCTCTGTCGGCGTAGGAGCTGATACAAGGGAATGTCATAATCCTATGCACACCTACAGTTAGTATATACAAAAATAAACAAAAACTATATTCTATATAGCAACAAAAGACCAATAATTACTTACGTTATAATTCATAGGGAGGTCAACATTACCACTAGTTGTTCCACCCACTTCTCTACCTTTCTGTTCATGACATAATATTAAGTTTTTGATTTCCAACCAAACATAATATATAATATATTATATTAATCTTAAATTTACCTTTGTTCTGATATTTGAGTTGATTTTTTTATCTTTCTCTCAACCACTTCTCCTCTCTCAACTGACACATCTTATTTTAATCGTAGGTGAGCATTTCAACATCCACCTCCCTCTTTCCTTCTTGGCTTAGCTCCTCAAATCAAGTTTTGTATTTTTTTTACAAACTTGATTGATAACCTCTCCTATGCTGCAGGTAGAATCGTTGCCTTAAGACATAATTCACATCCCCCTCTCTCTTTTGCATGTATGCCTTGCTCCTATCTTGAGGGATAGGTTACCATTTTCCCATATGCTTACGGCCATGCTTACGTAGTTCCATGAAGAGAAAATTATGTGCTACCTGGCGATGTTGATTAAGTCTATGCAACTCCCAAATCCTAACATCCCCACTAACAACACATGATCCATGCTGGAAGAAATAATGAATACAACCATTAACATGTTCAGTTTTTAACTCTATGGGTGGAACATGAATATCCAAGTGAATAGGCTCGGAAGGACCATCTGAGTTAGCGCCATCAAATATTAGAGGAACATATCCCTTTGTATCCTCTCTGACGCTTGTGGAACGTGTACGTGCCATGTGATGTGAAGGTGCATGTATCTAGGTAGTACAAATACATAAATATTAGGTATCATGTAAAATAATTAATATTCACATATTTGAATATTACCATAATGGAATGTGAAGAAACCTGTGTGAAAAGACAAAAATTTCATATTTATTATACTAACAAATAAAATTAGGTACAATGCTATGACAAACAATTAATGTTCACAAAGTTATATATTACTGTCTCATTATTTATGTCTTCCTCGAAAACATAAGAACGGATTGTGAACATGGATGGGCCCATGTTGATGAACTTCCACATGTTTCTTTCATGTGCGTTGTCATAACCATCATTGAAGAAATGCATTGTAAAACAAGTTAAAGTGAAACAAATAGTGCACGAACTAATTTATTTGTATTTTACATTCATATTGACAAATTTGTGCACAATAAACCATTTGTGACAAAGTTAGCTGTACACATTATTTTTTAAAACTAAATACTCGACTCTAGATGTTTCCGAAGTAAACATGAAATGTGAATTGCAAGTGTGTTACAAGACAATATTGGATTAAAGCATCAAAACAATAACATTACGTTTTGAAAATAAATTTTAACATCCAACTATCATCCCATGCAATTATATTATGTGTTTGGTTATTCATAAGTTGTGTTTGTAATACAAAGTGATACATTAACCCAAACAATGGAAGAAGTAACATTTTCAAAATAAGTGCATTGCACTTTTATAGAATAGATAATCACTCAGCGTACGTGACAAAGGCCAGTATAGGCATGCCCACTACAATAGCTGTCACACTCATCCGAGTGGAAATGTGTTTCTCTCCATTTTTCAAACCTCCATTCATTAAGCTCTTCTAGCTGATGGTCAACAACATCCCAAAAATCAAGAACATTTGTTGATAAGCCAGGCCGGTTTCCATCCAGAGGTGGATGTATGATTAATGTGATGTCGTGGTACCACCCAAGGTATTGCCGCCAATCTAATGCAGTGAGTTTTTCATCGATCCATCTTCCAGTCATTGTGTCTGTTCTTTTGATCCAAGGTTCGAATAGAAAATGAATGACCATCCCCGACATGATAACCATGTCTGCTAGCTCCATATTTTTTTTAGAATAAGAAAAATTAACCGTTTAGCCCTATTTGGTCCAATATCAAAAGGGGGTGGACACATTACATAATTGAACAACGTTACAGAGGCATTATGAACCTTATTAACTTCCATCATTGGGATTCTTCTTAAGAGTTTCCATACTCAGCTTTTCGAATCATCCATCTGCATAATATGTATCAAAATATCCATACTGTTATGAGGAACAAAATGAAACATGGTATTGTGAAGATCAATGACACATATGGACATGGTATTATGAGGAGAAATGAAATGGATCGACACGGTAATATGAGAATCCATTGAATATGTATGAACTTATCATTTTCTAAATCATTTGTTCATTCCCAAGACATGTTCATAGGTTTTGGAATGTACTATTATTAATACTTCCTAGCTTCCACATCCTTCCCATATCTCTACAATCCTCCCCTTTATCTACAATGCTCAGTTTATCAATCTACACTATATGATGTATCATTATATTATCCACAATATATATAATATATGCGCTAGAGAAAATTCACATAATATTAGTTATTCATAATCTAATAAAAAAAGTATGTCTACTAGTGCGAAAAAAGGAAATACAATGTGTACATATATCATATTGAAATGTCATCCTTGACAAGTTCTAGCAAATATTTCACTTCTTGGTTTATAGTGTCCATCGACACTTGATATACATGTAACCTACCTATATTAACTTTTACATGCACATATGAACATTTCACGAAGCGAGATACACTCTCTAGCGCTTGAACTCAAAGAATTGAAAGATATACATTGTTACATTGGTATTCACCAGTCATTTATTTCACAACAAGCATATCGTGAGGAAACACACAAATATTCTGAACATCATGGTGTATCACTTCCTCAAGACCCAATATCAAGGCCCTATGCTCAACCTGGTGGAAGGTCATAATGGCATTTCCCACAATTGTACCTCTCTCTACTATCTTGCTTCCATAAGGTTCGTATAATATATGAATTATGAACATGCAATATTTTCGGAGGTATTCGACACTCCATGAATTTCCAATCTCCAAATGGAAACCATGTTTACCTTTACAATGGAAAAACATATATCGTAAGAAAACAACAAAGAAATCATAATGAACACTTCAAATTAGACTTTTTCAATACAACCATATGTAATATAACATATGACAAGGCACTAAAACATTTTCTACTGAGTTTGTTCATTACTAATGATTTCATATTGGATATTCAGTGTAGTTAGTACTTTGTCTAGGGACATACACACTAAATGAGTTAACGTCATGTGTTTGTGAGCTACTTTCTTGGGAAACATTGTATTAAAACATTATATTCCTTACAATACTAAAACTTTGTAATCCATATGTTAGACTAAAGGGGGAATATATTTTGAAATATATTGGAATTGCATTCACGGGTTTGATTTCACTCCATTTGATTTTTGTATAGATAATATTATATTTCTAACATATAATTAATATAAGCACATTTTCTAATATCTTTTAAAAAAATATGTTTTCGTATAATTATGAGTTTATTTATGGGTAAATATTATATTTGAATAAATCATTTAATAAATTGATTAGTGTATTATGAATAGATATATTTCAATCTAAGTGCAATATAAATATCTATAAACATTTGACCAGGGATAAAATGGATGTAGAATAATAAATAACATTTGATTAGTTTTCAAAACCAAATCAATAAAGAAATATCTAGTACATATGGTTTAGATTTATCATGTTTGTAGGAGTGACAAGAAGATGATCATCCAAGATATAGATTAGATATATCATGTTCTTGGGAAGTGTCAAGAATATGATCATCCAAATCTTAAAGTAAAATTGATTTTTATGAGACACAGGAAAACTAGAAAACTTACATTTATGAGAACCAAAAAGTGTATAATGTACACTTGACATTTCAAGCATACCTAAACCATACACTTGAAATTCCAAGTAAGATTATTCACTTCAATTTAAAATATGTTATTATGAGTAGATTTTTCAACACGAGGGGTTCAAAAACTCTCTCAAGTTTCTAAAACTTCATTACAATCAATGGTAAAATGTACTTCTTTAGCTTTCCCTAAATGGGATGCTGAAGTTCAAACCATAAGGAAATAATAAAATGTTTTGGGATTTTCATTTTATTAGATATACTAATATTTCTTGGTATTTAACAAGTCCATCAATAGCATATAGTATTGTGAATGAAATTCCAATAATTTTTATATTTTATTCACTAAAAAACCATGGTAATGTATATGTAGTATGAAAATTACACGCTTCAACGAGTACTTGAATTCCCCAGAATTAACTCCCTTTCAAACAATAATGAATTTCTATATTATGTAGATTAAGTAGGGTACATGTGCATCTATAAATGATTTGAATTCATATTAGAACACTATTGACACACAAATAAACAAAATAATATATAAATATAAACAAATATGAATAAGGTAGACCATGGGTCACAAGGATAAATTTGGAAGAGAACGAGGACTCTTTCCTCATAACCATGTACTTTACCAAAACCTTTTGGATTTACGTTCCTTGTCAAGTGCACTAACCTAACAAAAGTCTTATAACAACACAAGATAATTTAAAAAATAAATAAATAATCAAATAGGGACCTTATGAATACCATAAACAATTAGAAATGATATTTACACCAATACAATCCTAAATTGGACAAATGATCATAACCCATACTTAGTGAATTTGACATGAATATTTAAATATTTTTAGACATTGTTAATTTTACTTTTTAAACTAGACTTCACTGATTAGATTCAAATAACCCTGAAGACATTTCATTTGAGGGGTTGTGAAGATTTTAGAAATTCGTTACCATTATGCATTTGGTACCTAAATATAATTTTAACATAAATGAATTTTAATAATCTAAACTTGCTATTAAATATATAAACATTAGTAATTTAAAAAATATAATCCATAGAAACACATTTTAATACTATGGAAAACATATTTAATCCATTGCAAAACATATTTAATATTTAAGCTCTTGTGAATCAAGACTATATTTAAACAACAAAATTAAATATAGTTAAGCTCGTGTGAATCAACATTCATTAGAAATTAAATACTTATATAGGTTTTTTTCAAACATTTCGTAAGTTTTTTAGTACAAAACATATAAAAGTAGTAACTATGTTTTTTGTTTTTAGCAGCAAACATGGAGCTGCTTCCATTTATAATCTTTTTTACACAACTGTTTGGATCTATTTCCGGTTTTATGACTGGAACTCCCATCTTCCTTAGCTTATGTGGAGGCTCATACTTCTGGGCTTCCTCCATCATGTCATAAGCTAGACTATATCCTCATGAATGGGAACCTATAGTGTGGAACTTAGACAAATAAATAATAGGTTTTTTCAGCAAATTGAGTCAGGCCTTAACCATGGATGTAATTTTCGGTTTCAGTGGAATATTATGTTGATGGTGGTCTATGTAGACCACAAATGTATTCCTCTTAAAGGAGTCCTCCATTTAAAATTTTGGAGTAGTCAACGTTATCCTAATGGGATTCAGAGGAATAGAGCTTCAGGTATCATTTTCACCACAAAAAAGAGAAACTAAATACAACAATACACATGTAAACATAAATATACAATTAATGTTAGTACGATACATGGAAAATCTAATATACATCATCCAATATGATAAAATAATCACAATATTAGAAAGCTAATATCCATGACAAATTCAAGTATTAATAGATGCCAACGGCTATCCTTCACTCAAAATGCACCCTCCCATAACATCAAAACCATCCATTGAAAAAGGGACGGTTATGATATTATGGGAGGGTACATTTTTGAGTGAAGGGTAGCTTTAAAAACCTTTACACAACACAATATACCACCCAACTATCGATGTGGAATCCTAAGGAACAATCCCCTTCAACACACAACGATAGTTGGACTTATCCATGTGGCATCCTAATGGGGTAGCACACACTGATTCCTATCTTTGAAGAGGTAGTTTCCCCCATATGCCGAATTCATAGTGAGAGTATGATATCACATAATTTTTATAGCTTCAACTTTTATCATGAAAAATATAACTAATAAATAATTTTCTATATACAAATGGTATATGCACATTACCATTATCTACAAATATAATGAGTACCTAAAAATCAAACTTAATCTAATGCTATTCCATTTAACACAACTAATATCTCTCAATCATATTAAGAAATTGTACCAAATGTTTAAAATTAATTATATTATGAAAAAATTAAAACTAGTTGCAACTACGTCTATTCAAAGATAAATTACTAAATCAAACCAAAATAGTACATGAATAATAAAATTGGAACAATCACAATAAATAGATAACATAAAACAATAAATAACAATGCATTTACTCTCATATGTAATTTTTAAAGAATAAATACAAATGCATTTAGATAACATCAAAAATGAGTATTTACATTTCAAAGTCATTTATTATGCCATAATACAAATAATAATGAAACAACTTACAAAAAAAATTATTTTAAAATTAGGAATATGTTCAACTATAAAAACAACTCAATTATCCATAATATATGAGGTGAGATTTATATTCAAAATTAACTGAATGAACAGGTAATAGTATCATAAAACATAAATACTTATATTAAATATTTTTTATTGATTTGTACCCACAAAATAGAAGTATAAATCAATTTTGCAGCTTCTATACTAATAATAAAATCATATCAAAAGAAGTGTACTTTACAAATAATTTAATAGTTCCATGAGAATCCAAACCGATCAATAATAATATATTTGTGTCATTCTCTAGTTTGTAGAAAAAAATTCTGTATGTGAATTTGGGATTTTGGTAAGCGGGTGTAAATGTTAATCACTAAATATTGATGAACTAACCAAACCAACGCATATAACCATACCTAATATAATCATGTTTAATATAAGAATATATTATAGAATATAAGAAGCTTAAAGTGTACAACATTTGAAATGTATGTGTTGTAAATAACATCAATAATTTAACTGTATGGCATTGCTAATAAATAATATTTACTTCCATAGATAAGGTCATCTTATTGAGACACAATCATGTATGATAAGAAAGAAGAAATACTTGAAAAGTTTGTTGTTGAAAAACACAGTGTGTTTTTCAATATTTTTCAAAAACAATTCCCTATCAAGTATATGAAATGTCATCCCTGGGATCAACATATGATAAACATACTAAATCAACTAACATAAAAAATTGCCATACTAAGCTAGAAAAGCGTTAAAATTTGGAATCTACCATACTGATAAAACTTTGGGGGACACTCAGCAAGAGCTCATTTTATCAATTTAATAACAACCATTAATTAATAATATGGTTGTTCAATTAATTTATAGTTAATACTCAAATGATTATCTTACCTTTTATTAAACTGCAAGAGTTATGTCTTAATATTGTCTTATAGAGTGCGCTAATAAATAATGTGGGCTTCAATTTGTTGGTATGTTATGTTGAGTGACACTTCAAAATTAATATTTACCTCTCACAAAATAAAACACCTCCTCTTTATTGAATAACCTAAATAAAATTGAACTAATTGTAAGTCAAATATAAGAACCTTACTAAGTAGTATTTCTAGTTAGTTATATGTTGTTGGATGATATTTAAATCTTACATTAACTTTAATAGCACTTGCTTTACTTTGAAAGGACACTCTAGGAGAGCACACTTTCTCAAGATAAGAACCACCGTTAATTAATAATGTGGCCCTCCAATTGAATTCTGGTTAGGACTAACCTAAATAAAGATGGTCTAATTATACATCAAATGTTGGGAATAGAAATGGACTAATTGTAAGTCAAATGTGGGAACCAATAGTAAGTCAAATATGGGAACCTTAATCAATAGGCCTTCCAATTAATTTCTATCTAGTTATCACTACCTTACCTTTTACAATTATTGGGGAACTATATTATTAGATTGTTTTTAATTTGTGCATTCCCTAAATAATTCTAAATAAAAAAGTTGGCTTCATCAATTAGCCCTTCAATTAATTCTTAATTGATTATCACATTATCATCTTACCTTTTATTACTAATAGGGAGTTATATGGCTAGGTTGGTTTTAGGTCAACTCTTACATTAATTAATAACATCTAGTTTCACTTTAGGGGACACTCTACCAAGAGCAAACATTCTTGAGTTAAGAAGTATGATTAATTTATAAGATGGTCCTTTAATAAGTTTTAGTTAATACTCACATAATTATCTTGACTTATATTAAAATTTGGAAGTAATACTTTTAGATTGTTTTATATTTTATTGTTATTTTCCCGAGATGAAAATAGTTTGCAATGACCTATTTATCAGGTTATTCTTATATAAAGAGAAAAGAAACATTTAATAGTTATTTATATAGAGAGTAGGGGACATTATCATCTACACCTTAACTTAAAAATTAGTATCCAGCAATACTTACAAATGAAAACATCTCCTCTTTCTAGAATAACTTAAATAGAGATGGTCTAATTTTGAGTCAAATATAAGGACCTTAATTAGTAGGTCTTCCAATTAGTGTCTAGTTATTGATCCCTATATTAACTTTTAGTATGCTTATGAAACTATATTATTAGGTTGTTTTTAGGTCATGCGTTAAATAATAAGCATGCATCACTTTGGTGACCATAGAACCCGAGAGTATAATCTATTGTACTAATATCTTCATTAGATAATAGTTATTGAAAAAAAGTGCAGGGTTTCTTGTGAAGCTATATGTCACTCCTATATATAAAAAGAAAGTTATCCTCTCCACATCTAAATGTCAAGGTTTCCAATGACCTATCTCTCAAGTTATCTATAGAAAATTATATTTTTTCTTATTATGTTGAATAACACTTATAAGTTAGAATTATCACACAAAATAAAACCCCTCTCTTTTGGATAAAGTTAAAAAGATTAGGACAACTACTTGTTCCTTAAAATTCCTAAAATACAGAGGTTGATGGCTCCTAAATTAACCTAAATAGAGATGGACTAATTCTAAGCACTCCAATTAATTCAGGGTTCATTTTAAGACACCTCTAGAAAATTGGAGGTGGAAAATACCTGACAAATATCCCCGGAACCGGTTTCAGTGAAAGGTGAATTTACCAATTTTTAAGAACTAAATTTTTGCCCCTTTTTTTGAGCCAGTGAGACCGCAGATTTGCAGAAACTAACACCTCATTGACGCACATCAATAAGGCTCATTGATGTGCATCAACAAGCCTCATTGATGCCTCGTTGACACCTCAATGACGTGCGTCAACAAGCCTCGTTAACGCCTTGTTGAAATGTGTCAACAATACTCATTAACGTACGTAAACAAGATAGGTTGTCGAGCGTCAATGACCCTAGTTGACGCATGTCAAAAACCCTTGTTGGCACGCATCAACCTGCCTTGTTGATATGTGTCAACGAGTCTTGTTGACATGCGTCAACAAGGCAGGTTGACGCATGTCGACGAGGTTCGTTGACCCTAGTTTTGTCCTATAAATACCCTCCCACCAGTCATTTTCACGTTTACACTTTCCGGCTGTTGAATTTTCTTATATATAGGAATCAATTATCCAGGTCAAGTACAATCAAGCTCAAGGAAAACTACAATGGTGACTAGAAGTGCATCCCAAGCTCAAGACAAAAATCAAGAGGAAAATACAGTCAACCCACAAGCCCTATCCACAGGCTAGATACTCTATAGGAATCCTTTGTGCCCCCACATCCAGATTGTTTTACAAATGACTTCCGAATACAAGGATTTGATCGATTCATGTGAGTTTGGTGGGCTCATTAAGATGTCCCATTTTGAAATAGACCAAGATATTTTAAACTACCTTCTCTTCTCTTACAATATAGAGGACGACCGATTGTTTCAAATCGGTATCGAACTAGCTGATATTCATCAGTTTATAGGCCTCCCATCTAGAAATTTACCCTTTGTTACAACGAAGGAAACAGTCGTCAAAGATGATACGAAATATCTCGAATTGACTTTTGGTTTCCATGTTGATTGTAAGTGTAAACTGTTTTCATTCGTCATTTGTTATTCAGTTTTTTATTTTGATATAATTTAAATTTATATTGATTTCAACTATTTTTTGGCATTTACAGCTCATGTCAATAATACATACATGGTGTGGATACGCAAGAAATTGGACACCACTTTGTTGCTGCAATGATTTCCTTTTTCAATCCATAATAGTTTTGCAGGGATGGCAAACAGATATACCAAACTGGGCCATTGCATACATTGTTGTAACTATCGTAAAACAAAAATTTGATTGGTGCAAATTTTTATCAAAAAAAGAATTGACGTTACAAATGTAAAGCTTTCATAAAAAACTATCATTTACTCCACAAACTATCTCCTTGGCCTTTATTACGAGGCTCTTTTAAATTTAAAAGAAAAACCAATTCCCACTCTCACAGACGAGGAATTGATGAATTTGTCAATTCCATTTGAATAACAACAGGTATAAACTGTAACACCCGCTAAAACAACGACCTTGAGACCCAAGAACAACTTAGGATTAATTAGGAAAATTATGGAATAATTTTTTTTGATTAAAAGAATCTATAACAAGGTTACAAGACAACAGTTTTCACTAACAGGTTTCAGAATAATTCTAATCCACTAGAACATAATTTTATTTTATTAACATTTATTAGAGGTCATAAGGTCCAAAATTTAAGGTTAAAAGATTTAATTAGGTTCAGAGGGTAATTCCTCACCATACCCACTCTTTAATAGGCTTAAAGGTTGAACTTTATTTTTATCAAAATTAAATCCTTCAAAATTTCCCTAAATCATTCCCATTAGATAGGAAATTTCCTCACCTTTCCATTGATATAAATAAGTCCTCCTAACTCCTCATATTGTTCGAGTTATGGGCCGGTGGGCCTTGGGGTGAAAATTTTCCCCAATAACAGGCCTACGGGTCCAGGGGTGAAAATTTGCCCCAAGGGCAGGTCGGCGGGCCGCGGGGAGACTTTTGCAAAATTTTCCACGTAGGGGAAAAACCCAACTTTGCACCCGTGCACCCACGGGTCCCCAAGTCCACAAGGGACATGTGGCGCCTCCCAAGTCAGCGTGGGGAGAGCGGGGCGGTGGGAGACATTTTGAAAAATCTTCCCGCGCGGGGTGAAAAGCCAACTTTCTGGTCGTGCTCCCGCAAGTCTGTAAGGGACATATGGCATCTCCTAAGCCAACATGGGGAAGGTAGCATGGTGGGGAGAAAATTAATTTAATGCCCCAAAGGGCTAAGAGGGTAGCATTCACCTGCGCCTCTGTTGACACCTCACAATGCCACGTGGCGGCTCTTGATTGGCTGCGGGACGACGGGTGGCGAGGAATACTTGGAAAATTTTCCCAATTTTTTTTGAAATGTACAAAGGAAAAAAGGGACCTGCTCCTCCACCAATGCCTCATGATGCCATGTGGCATCACTTGATTGGTTACGGCCCAGCGAGGCGGTGGGGAAAATTTGAAAATTTTCCCCAAAATTTTCGGGGAGGGCTAAGCTACAAAAGTGATCTGCCCCTCCACCGAAACCTCATGGTGCCATGTTGTAGCCTCTGATTAGCTGCGGGTCAGCAGGAAAAATTAGGAAATTTTTTCAAATTTTTTTTCTGAAGTTCTAAGGGAAAAATTTAGGCCCGCGGGCCCACCAAGGAAATTTTTCCCATTTTTTTTTACGCCAAGTGAAGGAAAAACTTCAAAAGGCCATAAATTTTTGATAGAGTGCTTAGTTTTGGAAAATCAAGGAATTTATGGAAAGCTCTCAACGTCATCTTTACATAGGGATCATTAATTTTTACTTTTGATAAAGTTTAAGGGGTCAATTTTAGGAAAATGACTTGCAGGATTTTATAATGCAAACTGGTAAATTTTAACTTGTTAGATTTGTTTAATTTGTTCTTGTCCCTCTCTCAACATGTCAAATAGACATGGAAAATTGTTCTTAGGAGTATTGGGAGAGATTTTTCTTTGTCTGATTTGTTTGTAATTTGAACGTTTACATTTCTTGACAACAACACGATTGCAAAACGGTTTGAGCCCATTTTGCTAAGTTTTATAAGAATTTCCTTGAGTGTTTTTAGCTTGGTTTGGGAGCATTTTAGCCTCCTTAAGTCCAATTTATTTATTTAATTTGCCTCTTATTTATTTGTAGGGTTATTTAAACATTTGATAAAGGAGTTTTACAAAGTATACAATGAATTGAAAGAGGTGTATACATTTATTGAACATAAATTAACTATCTCCTTTGCCATGAAATAAAACATTAAATTCATTCCATGCTTGTCATAAATAGTTTTCTTTATTTCAATAAAATATTAAAATAAGAATGTAGTTTCTATTCTTTCCAAAATCATATATTATAAACAAGGCAAAATAATACATTTTCTCCTCACATGTTTCACTTTTCCACTTTCCAAACAGGGATTTCAAAGTGCATGTTAAACACATTTCCAATGGAAATAATATCATATGGAAAATACAAAACCACTTCCATTAATTCAAATGAAACTCTTACAACTTCCTTTCCATTTGATATCAAATACAACATACACATTACGTATCATTCTTTTGCATTCTTTCCAAAATAGAATATAGAGTATAACTCTTTTACAGTTCAAATTTCAACTTTCATTGTCCATACCAAGTATCTTTCCATTACAAAAATATACAAGTTCATCCACTTAAAGTGGGAAAGGTTACAATAAGATTTCATTTCACAAGGGAATGTCAAACTGTCCTTTTTCCTTGCTCTAGAACAACAACGTGCAAATTTCTCATTCTTCCAATTTGATCACAACAAGAGTAGGGGAAAGGCAATGCGGAAAGGAAATGCTCTCCACCCAACCAAGACATCCAATGAAGAGGAGAAGCCATCCTTCTTCATTGGCCTCCGAGCCCCAACCACAATGTAATAAAAGATGTGATCCAACTCATGACAACAATAGGCTTCCACAAACACACAAACAACACTTTCTCAATAAAAAAAAATTCCAAAACAAAATTTAGTTTACAACTACATTAAAACATGAAAAACATTACTGAGGCTTAATCGAGTAAGCTAAAGGAGCAAGAAACTATGGGGAATGTTGCTTATGCCTCCCAAAGAGAAATGAGTATCACCACCTAAGAACAAACCAGTAGAATATATATATATATATATATATATATATAAATATATATATCATTTCAAATCCCTGACATGCCCTTATACCTCCCCCAAATACTCTTATTCCTCACATTTCCTTATGCCTCCCCAACCTCTTATGGAACCCCTTAATGAGTAAAGAAACGTAATCTATTTCTTTGTAAGGTATAACCCAAATCCCAACTCCCTCCACCCTTATACCTCCCTAAAACACACTTATTCCTCCCAAAAAATAACCCCATAGTCTTCTCCTACACTATTCCTAGGCCCTCTACCCAACAACCCACAAACATGCCAAAACATTCACATAATAACATTTTCATAAACAAAAGGGAAGCATTTCAAGAGCCAAGCTCTTACCTCTCCATGATGGATTTGGTCCAAGTTCCAAAATAGTAAGATTTATGCCTATGCAAGTAATCCAAAACAGTCAAGCACAAGCATGCAACAATCTTCCAAAAAATTTCTTCAAAGCAAGAGCTCCCAAAACATCAATTTTTTTTTTCCCAAGAATGAAGTCTCCAAAGTGAAGCAACCCCAAAACAAGGCAAGGAATTCAAATTTTATAGAAGAGGGAAGGGAAGAGGATGAGGCAGATCCACGTAGAATACCATATCACACATCTTCAACCCCAACCCCAAAAGTTAACATCATTCTCCAAAGCATAATAAATAGGTGGGTGAATAATATGACAATTTACTTACACATTCAGATCCAACCCACACCCCAAAGGACTGAAATTAAATTATGTAAGAAAAGTGCAATTAAAACCTACAATTTGCCTTCTCAAAAGCATTATAAAATTCTAATCTCAACTCTCCAACCGTAGGTATGGTTGGTAATTAAATTTAAGGGGTATGGGATAAGTTTAACTTGTCCCACAAGCCTCCAAGGAAAAATTTGAATTTCCAAGAGGGTGGAGTGTTTCACACTCAAAATTTAACTTACACATCAATTACACATCTCTTACAACATTTTAATTCAAGGCCAACAACTCTATTAATTACTTTCTTATGACATATTTTAATTAATTAACTTAACAACATGATTACTCACAATATTTACACACCATTTAATAATTATTGAAAGGGGTAAAAGCACCATTAAATAAACACATGAAAACATAAACAAAAGGGGCCAAAATAAAAGAAATACATAAAATCCCTTCGTCACAATTAAAGGTGATCCCCCCCATGGGAATCCCTAACACACACAAACATGCACAAACAAATACTAGTTGCCATGGTGACCTTGTTGAATTCATCTAGAATTTCAATGTGGTTGGTCTCCAATCCCCCGATGTTTGTTGTGATATTTTAACCTATAAAACACAAATACCTCCTTCGGCCTCGTGGCCATATCAAAACATCCAAAATAATATAAACATAATTCCCAAAATCATTTAGATGTATGAATCACAACAACATCAAAGCTATTTAACAATATCATTTATGGTTTTATCAACAACTATATCATCATCCAATAATTTCCATTTCTAGGTCTACTCACAATATCCAAATATCACAAGTCTGCACAACATCCATAATATAACCATGTCAAACAGTATATCATCATCAATATCCAAAATGTCTCTAATAATCATAATGCATCATAACTGAATCAAGTCAACAATAATCCGTGATCTAACATCTAATATCATACTTATAATAAGGTCCATAATTATGTACATAAAATAATCAACATTATCATGATTAGTATCAAAAAGATGTCAAAGGGAAGTGGGCACTACATAAAATATAAATTTTTTATTTTGACATTACATTGTGCAAAGGTATTAACTATTTACTATTTACAAAGAAGATTTATGGAGGCCCTTCCCCCCAAAAAGGAAGCATCAAGAGGAAGAGACCAACAACACGCTGAGGCATCGAGAGATTCACAATCTGAAATGGAAGCTCACTCATCTCCGAACCCCCAACCGTTTGAATTCGTTAAACGCCAAAGAAGTAAGACCCTTACATGTATTATTTACAAATTCCAAATTTTCATTTTCATTTTCCCATTTAAATTTTACCCTATTGAATTGACATACAATCATATGTTAATGAAATTACAAGGACTTTGGATCATATGCGTGTTTCTCAAAGTCAACCATCTTCCCCAACTCACTCAGTTCAGTCACAGGAATTTGTGTCTTCTCAACAACCACCTCAGCAATCCCAACAATAGATAGCTCAAAAACCACCAACTACTACTCCAACACGGCCACCTTAAGCACCGCGAAAGGCTACCCCTCAACAACAAGGTACAAGTTTTGAATAGTACTTCATTTAATTTCCTAGTTTTTGCATTGATTTCTAGTTTTTCATATGTTTTTTCTTGAAATTTTCAACACATTATAGTCCTTATGTACAAACAGTGGCACCGCCCCCCCTCCACCAATAATATTCAAAAATGCCAACTAGAGGATAAGGAAAAGAGAAAATTGGTAAACTCATGCCAATTGTTCTGGCCCCTAGTGGGACACTAAACATTTCCTCCTCATTTCAAATTCCAACCCTCTCACTTGGTGGCTTTCCCAACACAATGGGCATATCAATTTTAAATAATATAAATTTAGATGAAGATTACTTGGACATTGATAACAATGACCCAACTAGATTTTTCAATACACGTGAGATGATTCAAGGCCAGCAGGTATAATTCTATTTCAACATAATTTACCATATTGAATTACATTTCACTTTAGATTTATTTGTTTTAATCTTGATTTATTTTATCACAAACAGGATTAGGCCAACTAAAGGTAGAAACAAGTAGCAGTTGATCAGCCCGAAAGCCCCTAAACCTCTCCAGCGAGATCATCTTCATTAGATACAAATGGTGAACATTTTCTACCTTTTCCTTTAGAGAAATTGATTGGTTATGATTGTCAATCCCATGTCGATGAGTTTATTCTACCTCATATTAGTAAACTCATAGAATGGGAGAGAAGGGATAAAGTACTTATCAATGAGATAATAAGTCGTTATGAAAATTATTTTCAAAGGGATAGTCTATACGTTGTAGTCTAGAATAAACCTATGAAGATGGATTCCTTACTTACCCAAGTAAGAAGTGGGAATGTCACGTATAACAATAACTATAAAGAAGAAATTTTGGATAAGACATTAAACAAATTGGAAAATATTAGTGCTGAGGCCCAGACATATTTTAACAAATGGTCTAAGGACAAGGATATGGTAGCAGTTACAAATGCCGAGAGAGATAGAGTGGTCATAAGTATTATCACTTTCAAACAATATTTTTTGTTAATTTAAAGTTTTGTTATTTTATTAATATTTTGAATTGACATCACTTTTTTTGTGCAGGCGAAATATGAAAATTTGAAGATTCAAGAAAAGGTTTTCCAAGTTCACTTGGAAACCGCAAAGAACAGTTTATCCAAAACGAATAATTTGAAGGAAAATATTGTTTTAGTTAACAAACAAAACAATACATTGAAGTGGATAATTAAAGATCATGGCTTTGACACTGATTTTTTTTTCAAAACTAAGGCAGCTACTCATCCAAATTTGTTGTCCCATGGAGATGCGACAAAACTAAAAGAAGGAATTTTAAAAAATATAGACCATGTTGCGAAAGATATCATAAGTTCTAAGATTATTTCTGCCATTGGGGAAAGGGGTACAGGTAGAGAAGCCATTGGGGAAAGGAGTAAAGGAGTGGAAAGGGGTACAAAATATTGAGGGTTCAAAATTTTCATTATTGAGTGTGGAAACTTGAAAAATTGAATCTATATTTGAAACTTTGAAACATTGAATGTTATGGTCATGGAATTTGAATTTTATTATCTGGATTTTAAAGTTGAAACTTTAATTTAATAGGCTTTGAAAATTTGAAATACTATATAATCTTTAATTTTATAACTTCCTATATATTATGTATAGAATTTCTAGATTGTTTATGGCATTTATGTTTCTTCTCTACTTGTAATGATGATTGCATTAGATGTGGATGATGACATTACAATAGAATCAGTCTCATATATATGGATTATCATGAATTGTATGTGGACGTAGAATTATCTTCAAGCATGATCATGGAATCTGGTTGATGATAATGGATAATTATGTTAAGAAAATTTGAAATGTTGTACGATAGACACATTTAAACGTTCTCAAATCCTTCTTCTCTATACTTGTAATGATATGATCATGATGACATTAGAATGGATATAGATGATGATGAATGATGATAATGGATAATTGTTTTAAAAAAATGGAATGTGTTAGGATAGAGATGTTTCTACACATTTAAAATAGATAAATAATTGTTTTAATAATAATTGGAGTGTCAGGATTATGATAATGATATGATAAATTTAATAATAATTGGAGTGTCAGGATTATGATATGATAATGATATGATATATATGGATGATGATGAATTTTATGTGGACGTAGATTTAGCTTCAAGGATGATCGTGGATTATGAATTGTATAATATGGAAAAATATTCCTCTTTGTAAAATTTGATTGTGTGATTTTATCCCACAAAGTTTAAAAAATATATCATATCATTTTGCAAATATAAAAAATAAATGAAACATAATTGTAAAAAATCAAGAAAGGTCATATGATAGGGTTTAAGTTACCTCTAGTGTTTTAGATGGCTGTGAAATCATCACTCGTAATGTGCTAGATCTTTGTTCTAAGATAAATAAACATAAGAAATGGATTAGTAGATAGATGGGTGAGTTTCCTGACATTGTCAGTCCTGAGAAGTACCAGCTTCCTCAGATGGATGTCAACCCAAGTTTTTTAAAAAATAAAATAAAATTGTATTTAATTAAATGTAAATATATATACTTGTAACATCTTTAATGATAACAAGAGCTAAAACAAAATTTAAGGTGACAAACAATAAAAGTAAGGTGAAGGAGATACCTATTTAAAGTTGAAACAATCCATTATCAATAGCTTCTTCAAACTCGATGTTCTCTTCTGTAGAGTGTGACGATGCGCCAATTCAACTCTCAACATTGGGAACAATTGTACTTGTAGTTGTATTATTCACACCTCTTCTTTTGGAAAGGGAATTCGAATGTGATATTTCTTTGTCGAAAGGAAAGGTTTGTATGGAGTAGCAAGATACATAACACCTCATGCAACTTTCCAGATTTTTATACAACATGTTTCTCAGTTTTGATTTTATAAATGATAATGCACTGAAAACCCTTTCGTCCTCCATAGACCCCAAAAAACCATTGTTTGGCATAACTCATATAATCTGAAATATTCACTGATATCTTCTTGTAAGATAGAACTTTAATATATTCCTCGCCACATCCTTGTAATAGCACCATTTTCAGAAGGTTCATCTAAATTTTTATATTGGTTCCTCATTGTTTTTGCAAAATTTGTTGATTGAAACTTTAATAAATCAACATTCAGTATACATTTGATTTCCATACCCTTGAACTCTGAAGTCTTTGTGAAAGGTTCCATTATTGTACCCATGGATTTATGGAAATGCTTTCTTACAAAGTCTGCATGACCAGCTTCAGTATTCCAAAAATTAGGATTCATCACACCCATTGCTTCAAGAAATTTATCTTTGGAGAAACGTTCTCTAATTTCTGATGATAAGGATTCTGAAATTTTTGTAAGCTTTATTCTTGTTTCAACTATAACAGACTCAAAGAGATTACGTTTCACGGGAACATATTCTCATTCCAATCCTGTAATATCTTGACATTTTTACAAAATGTGTAGTGGTATGTCCCTCCCATTAATATTGATGCAGAGGTGGTCGTGGATATTAAATATCAAATAGTTACTGGAATTTTTAAGATCTAATAAAGCTTTCCAATTCTCAAAAATAGGTGTATCAAAACTATCTTGGGAACAGTACAAGATATAAAGACTTTGACATACAATTTTATCTTCCGTATAAAATCCACAAGATAGATTAATCTCCCATGTGCATGTTTCATCAGTGTATTGATCTCTTGCAACATTGGTAGAATACCAACCAATGTAAACAATGTCTCGAAATCAGTAAAATGTAACAACAAGTCCCTTGCCCTATCAACTTCATGATGATATTTGTGTATGAAACCAAACAGTGAAGGATACTCCTCATGAACTCTACATGTAGGTTCATACAAAGAGATCCATCCAGTCTCAACATCTTTTAGAAGTTTTTTGCCATCTGTAATTCCAATTGCAAATTTCTAGAACTCAAGAAATCACTTTGGGCTGCTTTCCATATAGGGATGAAGTTCTCTTATAAGGTCTTCTAATTTAGCAACATTTTCGTAATTGCTTACCATTTTATACTCTAAACTCATTTTGTGAGCCATATAGTGAATTAGTAGCATATATGGGTCCACTGTTGTTTGTAATCTAACACACATCCCTGTTCGATGACCCTGTATTATAGATGCACCATCTACTCTGATACATACCAACTTCGTAGAAATTTCATAATCAGTCATTCCAGCAATATATTTCAAATTAGAAACAACTATTTTATGTAGGTTTTCAACATTACATTTTTCAACCATTTTCATAACACCCAATAGATGAGGCGTCCTTATACGATTTTATAAAGTATAGACGTGGATACTTACCCATGCAGTGTTGTCGACTTCTATCACTTCATCAATTGAAAGAGAGATAAACTTTGATATTTTTACATTCTCTTTTAAATATTCCTTCTCTATCATCGAAAGGTATTTTGCCATTTCCCATCCACTATTTTTAGACCAATGAGACTGAGGTACATTTGGAATTCCATTATATTGATACAAAAATTTGAAATCGAGGAAATCTGAAATCGGTCTTCCTTTCTTTATTATGTGAAATAAAGTAGAGAATTGTATGAGTTTGCATGTAGATTTGTTTGATTCATCTTACCAATTTACGATGTGATCGTTCCTCCCTTTTCCATGAGATGTCTATGTTTTTTCTGCTCTACTTCATAATCCATTGCGTATTTAACATGCATGCATTCTTTTTTAGTTTTCCACCCGTGTGTTTTGATTTTTTGGCCATCCACCCCCGTTACAGTCAAATATTGTTTTTCACAATGTTTTTCTATATTTTTTAGCTTCATTTGCATTTTTTGCTGCTTTCCCAATTTCCATGTACAT
The DNA here is from genome assembly GCA_019776745.2 of Taxus chinensis. NCBI lineage: Eukaryota > Viridiplantae > Streptophyta > Pinopsida > Cupressales > Taxaceae > Taxus > Taxus chinensis. The sequence continues at coordinate 753,364,210 of CM034151.1, forward strand.
ATTGTACATGTACATTCAGATGGGATCTCTTCTGAATTAGATGATTGTACATGTTTGATAAACAAAAATTTGGCTGCCTAATCAAACTTGTATGTCCTGCCAATGGTCCATATATTCTTGTTCATTTTCAATCTTTTACTTTTTTGAGTAGAATTTTGAACAATATCACAATCACCTGGTTTCCTCTTTCATGAACTGGAATTTGAATTTGATTTTTGTGTTCCATTTTGCTGAGTATTTGTATGTGTGATATCTTGATGCACTCCTGGTTGCACCCCAATAGGAATAATATCTTCATGATCTGGCATCTCAACAACTATATCTTCAAGATATGGAATATTATCATAGGTGTCATTTTTTAGATACTGTGCAGAATGCATGTCCACCTCAATATTACCTTCCACACAGTCAGTATTCTAATTATTTATGGTGGTAGCTATATGGTTGTTGGTAGTTTCAATATTTGTATCAGTAGAGTTTCCAAAATGCTTGAATAATTACTTCTGATATTTCTTAGTTACTATTAGGGTCTTCGCATTCTGAGGACTATCACCTTCCATTATTCTAAATAGAGTCCTACATTAGCAAAAGAATCAAGTAGCGTGTCAGAGTCACAATTTTTGTCACATGTCAAATATCACAATCCCTATCACACGTCAACAAGTAACCCCCTTAACGCATGTCAACAACTAACCCCCTTAATGCACTTCAACAACTCATCAAATATCCCTGTCACGCTGTCAACAACGCATCAACTGTTTCTGTCGCACGTCAACAAGGCATCAACTGTCTCTATCACGCGTCAACTCTATCCTTGTCATGCGTCAACAACTAACCTGTTTGTCACACGTCTGTAGTACCTCCTTGTCACGCATCTGTAATACCTCTTTATCACGCGTCAACTATATCCCTGTTCCACGTAAACAACTAACCCCCTTGTCACACATCTTCAATACCTCCTTATCACACGTCAACTATATCCCTATCACGCGTTAGCAAATATCATCTGTCGCCTGACTCTAAAATACTAACAGGATAACAACAATCTCTTGTGATTAAGAGTATACGAGTTCACGGTATTGGTAATTTGGTAAGCTACTTGTGGTAGTACCGTAGTATACTACTCGACGAATCACCTAGGTTTTAATAGGATATGTTTTCAAATGTAGGTGAAGATGACCCCAAAAAAAAATATATTGTAAATTTTAGGCGAACAGGACACCGACCCGCTAAAAAAAATCAACTTTTTAAATTTTCCTAAAATGAAAATTTCACCATATTACGAATTTTCACCACTAAAATTATCCCTCAATTAATTTCTATTCAATATCATATAAAGAGTAGGCTATGTTTTCATTTTACCTTTTATTATTACTAACGATGAATCATAATGTTAGATTGCTATTATGTACATTAATTAGTAACAAGTGGGCACCCAACACTATAACATATAAAGAGTAAGGCCACATATCTAAATAGTAAACTATGTTTCCTATACACATATAAGGGAAACGAATGAGGATATTGTTGTTGCTAAGGAAATTCTTTGCTGGACATAAGAGGCATATGAGTAGGATAGAGTTTTAGTTCAATGATTACATGAGATTCATATGAATGGGATAGAGCTATAGATTGTAAAATTGATTCCAAGAGTGACTAGAAATTGGTAATTCCTGCAAGGATACAGTTTTATGTACAAGTCCAGACACCACATTTAAATATATGAACATTGTGGTGGTCGAAGTTCTAATTTGGAAAATGTTGAAAAACCTAGACTATTCAAATTTTCATACATTTTTTAGAGACATTTTTTCAAACATTTCGCAGAGATTCTTTGAGGCATTATGTAAAACAATTCCTTAGAGACCATATTTCGTAGAGACATTTTGTCAAACGGTTTATGAGAACTACATGGAATATGATGCGACTTAAGCCAAGAAGTAAGCTAGGTTAGATTATTACATGTCAAAAGGTCTGAGAAGTGCTGTTGATTTTCTCTTAGTAAGCATGGTTTTCTACAAGGTATTTTGTCAAACAATTTCATATCAAAACACAAAAGTCCTAAATGTATTATCTAGGACATGTCATATCTAAATGCCAACACGAGCTCAAGAGTGAAAATAGTGGCACCCACTACAAGGTCGAACAACCTCGAGCCAAAGAATCGAGCTCAGAAAAAAATATGGAATGACGACAAGTTAAGGGTTTCGTATTGCATCTTGTGAAAATACCTTGTGAAAACATGAAATATTAAACAAAACAAAACATAGGTGGGCATCCATGGATATGCAACAAAAAAACAACAATACCAATACAAAAAGAATGCAAACACAAAAATAGGAAACCCTTTCAGAAAACATGAAAAATAAAGGAGTGGGTATGAGTGCTAACGACAAATGTGAATGGAAGAATTCAGCTCCTGCTCCTTTCTCTTGCTCCGAGCACCTTCCTTACCCTTCAAATTGTATACAGTGGTGAGGGACCTCGAATGATGTTAGGATGCCATGGATAACCACCTTCCTTCACCCGTGATTCTTCTCTTTACCGCCTATAATGGAGGAAAAATGTGATTACAATGGCGATCGTGTCTCAAGCTTCTAGTTCTTCTCATGATTTCCAGTAGGTGCAAATGATTCGGGAGGTACCAGGGGAATGATTCATTGGCATGGAGGGTCGGTGGGCACGAAGAACCATAATTCAAATTGATCCCGCCTAACATCCATGTCGACCGGTCCACGTCATGGTGTGTTCCCCCCACATGTCAATTGCCACGTCAAGGGATGGGTCTCGATAAGCGGTTTCTGGCATGACATCATACGGCCGACTATAGGCATAAGACATGGGCCATGGGAACCATGAGGGGCGGGGGCACCATATATAGGTGCAAAATAATTGAAAGGTAGCCGCTCCTACTTGTGTCTACACCTATTTATTAAAGTACTCATTAGTATAGTATGTAAAACATACAAAAATAAAAATCAAGATAGAGTAATCTTCAGTGCATGAATATCTGATAAGGGCTACCCAACAACTCTACCACCAAATGCATAAAAAAAATGCCATAGTTTTTGAACAAGACGTTTCTTAATGAGTTCTTAGTACAATCTAAGTTCCGACAATTGAAGGCCCCTGCACATTGTTGAAAAAAAAGCCATAAAAAAAGTACAATATTTACTATTTGACATATCATTTTAACCTTGCACAGGCTGCCACCTCAATTTTTAATTATAATCATGTCTGACTGTATTGTTATTATAATGTTATAATAGTAAAGGACAATTCCACCAAATACTTATGGCTGGCTTATTGATTTATAAAGTTGTTGGTTGTACCTTAAAGAATTGTTAATAAGCTTTGAGATAATGATAAATAAGTTGCTGAATATGTAATATTTAAAAAAGAAACCAGGAGACTTAAGGACCAAGGTCCCCATCAGGGATGATATTTGATGGCTGATGCCACCTGTCAAACCAAAAATCTATTGAGTTAAAATATTTTAAACAGTCTGTCCATCTTTATTAATTTTTTTACTAGCTCTGATAGGAGTGGGAAAACTATTTAACAAAGCTTATAGTAAAAAGGGAGAATGCAGGACACATGGAAAAAAATTTCAATCCCTATATTGTGCTCTCCATTGACATTAGAGAGCATTTTGACCCAAGATGCACACATAAAACCTGAACAATAGTTTTGGTTATGGCGATACATCTGTCACAATTTTTTATAGTTTTGCATGCACATATCAATACAAGATTTGATGATTAATATCAAATTAATTAATATCTACTCTTTGGGGACAAAATAGGGGTGTCCTTGAAGCCTATTTTTGTTGCTCACTTCCACGACTGAGAGTTTTTATTAAGGTGGGGTAGACTATGAATATGAACCATGATTTTATGTTTTTTATGTCCTGATTCACAATAAAGGTAATTTCACACATTTTGGATTTGATTATATAAAGAACACCGGATCAAATAAAGGTGAGTGGTAAAAGATTTTTTTTGTGAATAATTTTATGTATTGCTTCATCATCTCTAGAGGCTTGTCACTTTCTATTATTTAAGAATTACACACTTTTTTTGTGGAATTTGAGGATTTGCATTTAATGTTAAAGTGACGTAAAATCTAACCTCGAGTAAACATCTCTGTTAGCTTTGCTCGAAATATTCGTTAGGTAGACATGTTCCTAAACATTGGAGACTTCTTATGGAATTTGAGCGTATATATTCAATGCTGTGAGATACCATGGTGTAAAGGCTGGCCTCGTAAATTTTTTATATATATATAAACTTGGAACAATTTATTTGTTAGTTTTAGAGCAAGTCACTTATTACATAATATATATTTGAACCATAAATTAATCTATTTTGGGAAATCACCCAATCTATATGTACATTGAATTGATTTAAAAAATATTAATATTTTAAGACTAGCAATCGCATGTGTACAATGCAATGTGAACGCCGAACGGTATATATTATTTGATTTAGAGGGATAGTTATTACTTTTGTAGTTGTTGATAAGGGGTGTGATTGATTTCGTAACTGTAGAAATATAGATGGGCTACTTAATTTTAAGGTTGTTTCTGCATTTCAAACTTGTTAAAAATTTGTACATGACTATATTTGATACCGTTTTCGATAGTTAATTTATTTTATAGTTGATGTTATATGTATTTAATTTGGGTTTATTGTGTTAGTTGTGCATCGGTTGTTCGGTTGGTGTTTTGTTGGTGGCAGTACACGATGCATGAATATAATAGATATACATGATGCATGAATGAATATATTTCAATATTGGGTTGGAGGCCATCATGAAGGAGAGCATTAAAATTGTGGATGATTTTGTCTACAAGATCATTCAAATTAGAAGGCAAAATATTTCTGCTCAAAACAACAATGTAAGGAAATACTCACATCAACCATAATGGCTATTGAGAACTCTGCATAAATAATAAGTTAGCCCTTTTCATCATTACTTATAACCACGTTGTTTTTCACTTCACTGGCTTTGAAATTGTTTACAAGAAAAAAACAGATATATTGTCTCGCTTCATTGGTTTAAGTGAAAAGGAGCCAGAAAAGTTATATGACAAGTATCTACGAGATATATTGTTGAATTTCATGATTGCTGGAAGAGACACAACTGCAAGTACTCTATCTTGGTTCTTTTTTTTGCTCTGCAAGAATCTACGTGTTGAAATTCATGATGACAACTCCTGCACACACGTGGTAAATTGAGATGGCACCCATGGAACCATTGCAAGATGAATATCTACAAGTTTTGTCTCTGAGCTGTACAAACCATGCCATGAAACCCTAAAAAATAACCAAAACCCTAACACACATTTTAAAAGAAAAGACTTACCAGGTGAAATCTTTTTGAAGATGCCAAGAAATCGCCATAGGAATACTCTGCTTCAATGTTAGCTGCTTCCTTCCTGTTCAGATGATTCACCATTTCTACCCTAAAAACAATATATGGAGAACACTCATGAAAAACCTATACGAAAGTTTTAAGGATTCCGAGTGGACTGAATTAATAAGAAAAAAATCTGGGCTGTTAAAGGAAAGAGGGGTTTCATCAATAAAAGTCACCAAAATCTCAAATAAAAACAATAAAAAGAATCATGGGTAAAAAAATATCAATTGTTTTGAACAAATTCTGCATCATATACGAATTTGAAACCTGCAACCCTCTGACTAAGTGGTTCAAAGCAAAGGGAAAAAATGAAAACGTCCAAAACGTCAAAACGGCCGTCAAATTTTACACAATCTCATAAACATCCGCCAAGGCCTTTCGCATGGGGGAATGCCTTTGGCATAATTAGCATGGTCGATAATATGAGATGGTCCTCTCACTAATATAATGATCAATTGATTGAGAAATAGGTACTACTGTTGTTTTCTAACTCTACATTGAACATGATTTGCAACTCCACTGTTGCTTTTTAAATGTTTTATAAAAAGATTGGCTACATATGAAACTTATTTTATAATGATATTTTGAAATTCGTAGGGGAAAACACCTACTACGTGATGTATTAAAATGACACGATGTCCCATTTGACCATAGAAATTAATACTTAACAATATGAGACATATCATCAATCACAAATTAATAGTTCAGTGACGACATCATCTCAGTCGACTTTGTTTTGAAATGGAATGTATTTGGGATCTGAGTATTATAAATAGGGAGAGAGGGAGTAGAGCAAAGCAGCGAGCATTATTAATTGTTTGCGAGAAATGGCGAGCCCATCAGAGTTGGTCCCCGTGAGTTCAAGTTGGGGAAGATTTCTGTTAAAAAATTTCTCCTAGAAACGAAATCCGAGTTCCATTTTGATTTATTTGGGTTTGGGTTACTCTGACGAAATCCACAAAAAAATGAAAATGTCAAACCAATTTTGAACCTGCATCCAACATGCAAAAACAAAAAATCAAAACTGGTAAAAATAGTCGCAAAAAATGAAAACGTCAAACAAGCCATCGTAACCATCAAAACGACTGACAAATGTAATTGCTTTAAAAAACGTCGAAATGGCCGTCAAATTTAACTTAGTCAGAGAAACATCCGGAGGGTACTTTACCATAGGGGGAATGCCTTCGGCGTAATTATAAAATGATATCAAAATTTTATATTGCTATTAATTAACAATTATATATATATATATATTAGAGCAAGTCACTTATTACATAATATACAGTTTTATGTATTTGAACCATAAATTAATCTATTTTGGGAAATCACCCAATCTATATGTACGTTGAATTGACTTAAAAAATATTAATATTTTAAGATTATAAAATGATATCAAAATTTTATGCTATTAATTAACAAATTTGTGTGTGTGTGTGTGTGTGTGTGTGTGTGTTTTAGAGCAAGTCACTTATTTTGTGATTATATATGATTATGTAAGAGGGGTGATGAAAAAAAAATACTAATTTTGTGATCATATATGATTAAGTAAATAATTGCCACACTTATTTTCTTTTTATAGGGTGATAGTTATGCCTTTTGATGTAAAATATTGATTACATTCCTCTTCCATAAATAATAATTTTGACATAAATATAAAGATTAATATATATTTAATAAAAGGATATACATTTTTGGAATGAAATATATATATATATATAGAAATGTCAAGAATATGAAATTAAAAAAAATAAATCAAATTTATGAGTTCATAGATAAACCAATAATCAATAAACATAAAATACACAAAAGACATGGTACATAAAACTTATTGACAATTCTTTAAAGTAAAACCAAAAGTTATAAATAAATTAACCAACCATAAGTATTTGGTGGAGATGTCTTTTACTATTATAACATTATAATAACAATGTAGTCAACCATGATTAGAGGCCATATTTTTGGCAAGCTTATAATATAATTTATGACCAAGTAAATTAGAGGCTTGCTAACTTAATATTTTCCTTATCATTTGTAGGCTTGGATGGCTTAATAGAATTTTGAAAGAGGATATCATTTTTTTAAAGAGATTCACATGCAATTTGAGAAATTCGAGTGAGGTGTTTGGAGCTCTAGCAGTTGAATAATCACATTCAACAAATTGTACCTTTTTCTAACGTTTTGCAAAAAAAAAAATTATGGTTATGATTAACCATAAATCTCACACATATGAATTTAGGGAGGTGTTTGGATTGCTGCATTTTTGAGGAAATCAATAATTTCTTGCAATACTCAAAGCTCTTAGGGATAAATATTATATTAGATTGGACTCCCTAGTAGAAGCACAACATTATATTTAGAGTGTTGTTTTTGATTATATATATATTTGAGAGTCATGAAAACTATCAAAGAAGTTTTAATTAACCTTATCTAATGTATGACTGAATCTAAAAAAAATATTCAAATATTTATCCTTATTATTCATACATTTAGTATCTTAAGAAGATAAAAGAAGATCAAATTTCTGAAGACTCAGTGCAATTGTAGAAAGATAAGCAAAGTGTTTGAATATCTATTAGTCCGAAAATCATAATCATCATATTATATTTTACCTTTCTAATGTTTGCAGGAAATGTAATATATACAATTATGATTAACCATAAATGTTATATTTACGATTACGAGGATTTTCTTAAGCTGCGCAATTTTTTATAATTCACATATCTTACCTTAATTTTTCTAGAATAATCATTATCTTAAAAAATATATCAAGGTAGTACAAGATGATATTTGTTAGGAAACCACATAATTTGCAACAATGAATATGCAGAAAGTTGACAGAGATAGAGATAAAATAAATATATAAAATACCAAACATGTAAGAGACAAACACCAAATTTACGTGGTAAAACTCCACTTGACTATTTAATGAAACATCCACAATACAAGATATCAAACATTTTAAAATCACATATCTAACAGGACTAAAATCACATTCTTGATTTTCCCTCTTTAATTAGTAGCTCTACAATGTAATTTAAAAAAAAAAATGAATGTGAAATAATCCCCCCATTGTACAAATGCTAAGGACATCTCAACAACGTTACCCTTGAAAGACAAGGGTATAAATTTTTCATGAGTTGTGATAGATGTGACAAGTGAATTTACGGTCCACATAATATTGAAAAAGAAACATGATTTAATGGTTTGTATGTACATTGAAATGAAATGCATGGCGTCGTTTCTCTAATGTGTAATTAGAGTAGGTAAGGTAAATTGTGAATCCTCAAATTCCTAATTCCATTCTTGCACAAAATAAAACATGTACATTCGCCCAAAGCATTCTAAATCTTCGTACTTAAATGTTGAGAAAATATTGTGTGACAGTTTTAATTTAATCATTTAAGTATTAGATTCGTGGTGACTTCTATGGAATTTGAGAATTTCCTCAGCCTAGAACTTCAATTTACTAATCCCTATCAAGTCATAAATTAGTGAACTTCAATAGGATAAGAATTTAAATAACAATTTCTTGTGAAACCCCTAGATTTACCACTTAAAGTTTGTTGATCTGCATCACATTACCATATCTTTTCCAATTAATTTTATTCAAAGCCCTATAGATTGTTAATTTTCGGCCAACATTCGAATGGTAGTAAGGGGTAAATTAGTATTTGGGTGTAATTTAGGAACTTATTTATAATGGAGGATTTGGTATTTATATTATGATGTTTCATATACCCTTTTCGAGCTCGACATGAGATCTCAATCTGCTCTTGTCACCAAGTTCCACCATCCTTCGAATGGCTCAGCTCTGCCTATGCCCAGTTCTCTGAGATTAACCATCACAACACTACTATTACTCAATTGATTAGATGAGCTCCCTCATGAATTCCTTGTCACTTGAACTGACATAAAACCCATTATTTACGTGACTCCATTTGAAGCCCTTCATGAGTGGATTTTCACCTTATAAACACTGTCGAGTCATTAGCTCAATGCAACCCAATATTCATTCCATTTAATGCATAACTTGATTGATATGTCAATGATGAGGCCAAGACATACATCGAGTTCCAAGCTCGAGCACTTGAGTCATGTTACTATAACCCCCGAGCCATTTCCTGAGCTCCATTATCACTGCTAAGTCGACATCTCTCCAACTCGGTCGTTCACTATTTGAATCTTAATGTAATCTTCAAAGTTATCCCCCCAATTCAACCTATCAACTCATAAATCACCTTTAGCTCACCGAGCAGCTTGACGAGATATTTATATCTCAATGCCATGTTATTTCTTAAATCTGACCCTATCCTAATTTTTGATATTCTGGGTCTCTTTCTCGAAATCAGAGAGTTATGGAAATGTAAACAAACCTTTTAAACATAAATTATAAATTTTGATGATTACTTGTTCATGTTGAATGAATGCAGGCCTGATGAGGGCTAATTTTTTACTCCGAGCAAACTTGAAACCTTTAAGACCAGAAATGAAGAATGATAAATTGAGATGACTCTGAAACCACCTATAATGTAGCCAAATTAAGAACAAACTAGATATACTGAAAATAATATGAACTCCAAAAGAAAATAGATCTCCTTATTTGTTATCAAATAATAATTACAATGTTTCCTAAATAGGCAAACAACTCCCAACTCGAGTTGCCCAGTAAACTCTAGCTAACTCAGACTAAATCTACTCTGGGTGGCGGGAAATTACTATTTTTAGCAGTTTACTAGAACCTGCTATTCTTAGTAAGTTCACATGCTTATTCCTATGGGCAAAAAAATTTCCACGCATCTTCTACATCCCTAAATTAGAGGAATTGCCAACTTTCTAACTCACAATACAATTAATAGACTAAAATTAACTACTGCTCAAAAATAGGAAAAAACTAAACTATAAATTAAATCCTAATTTTCTTCCTCGAGATGGCAGATTTAGGTCCCAAAAACGTGTTCGTCTCATCGAAACACGTGGTTTCAAAAAAAAAAAGGACTCAAACGGACACCCAGAGCTCAAGTTATGACCTTGTCAAGTTCCTGCTAATTATGGCGCATCAACCTAGAACAACATAAAGATTTGCTAAATGTAAAATTTTTACCGAAATGTATGAGAATACCTCATGAAGGATTTGTTTTTCTCTTAGGACATAATAGGCTCATGTTGACAAATTTTTTCCAAGAGGGAGAAAATTGACAACCTTTTTGGTGACCTCTCAGGGATGCTTTCCTCTTAAGCATGATTCCAATAGCCTTCATCATCCATTGGGCATGGAGCCACTGCTAAACCCAAAATTGATCTCGAACTCGAAGTAGACTATTTGACCTTATCCCGAAATCTAATGATGTGAAACATGAAGGAAATTGAAACCCATAACTGTCTGGAATGCACAACATACTGTAGATATTTGAGTAAAACATCTCCTAGTTTTTGACATCATGGAAATCTATTAAAATTGAATTTTTCTTCTTCTTCTTCTAAAAATTCCACTTTTGACATTTTGTGCAATAAAAATGATGAAACACAACACATGCCAAAACTAAAAATCCTACATGCTTCAAATGAAACATGCAAAGTGCTCTAAATAATTATTTTTCTGAAAGAAAACCTATTCCTATTCTATGCTAATCGAAGGCATAGGTGAGATAAACAAACCATGCAATGAATAATACTGAGAGTGAAAAATTAAAACAAGCCCAATTTTTCACTTGGTTCACCAAGGCATCAATTGGAAAGAGAAAGAGTTCCTCTTCTGCATTTATCTTGTAGAGGCATAACAACTGATCCTTGGGACTGAGAAACTCATCGTCACATTCTAAATTGAATGTGACTGGCTGTGAATTTTTGTTTGGCTCCAAAGAAGCCAAATACCTCATGGGACATGGTCTGAACTTTTGAATATCCTTGCTACTTCTAGCTTCAAATTTGACAAGAAAGTATACCTGAAGACTTCCCCGTATGAGAGGTGTTGCATTGACGTTTTTTCTGTTTCCCATTCACAATAAAATGATCTTGCACATGGATTATTGGAACCGAAGTTGTATTTCCTTAATTTCCCTTTCCTTCCTTAATAAATAAAAAATTCATCCCCAACATGCAGCTACTTTGGACCACTTGTAGCCTCTAATGGAATCACTTGAAAATATCTGCAAGTGATGGAAGAGTATTTCTCATATAGGAGTCCCACTTTCATCTGAAAACAAATTTTCTCTACATTTCTAACCTCCTCATCCCACACAAAACTTGAAAAGTCAGATTCATCTACCTATTGTTTTCAAGGACCATTAGGAGTAGCACAATCTTCAAAAACATTCTCCTCCAAAATTACTTCATTAGCCAAAATATATTGCACAATTGAGAGCAAGAAAGTCTCCATGATATAATTTATGTTAAATTCTTCTGAATATAACCTAACTTCTCCTGTGTCTTCCTTTGAAACAATAATTTGTTCACCATAGCCCTCTCCACCCTTAAAAATAAAATTTGCAAGATCAAATACATATGAGAAATCATATTTTTAATAGAAGGAAGAAGGGGAAGAAGTTGAAACTTCCTCCATGGTATAATCTACACTTGAAACTTTTGAGTCAACCATGAAATGATTCCTGCTATGGTCAGTTGTGGAATTCGATGAGGATATTGGAAAGTTTCTGTAATGTTTCATAAATGTAGCAATTTCTTGACACGCTTGACAATTAGGATCATTGTACTCATAAGAGTCACCTTGTACAATTGAGAGTTTTTCTTCTTCATTTTGTACATGCTCTTCTTTAACCAAATTTACAACTTGCGGGGAATTGACAATCTCCACAAACATAGTGCCAACATGTATGCTACACTTTGAACACATAGATTGATGCTCATCATCCTCTTGTAATTTTTCTTGTGCAAATTCAGTCTCCACCATCTGCTCTTGAATTTCAACCTTGGATAGAGGATGAGTTAGGAGGGGAACTTGCTTGACATTCAATCTTGTAGTCCACTCCTTTAGAATCTTTACAAGCTCATCTGTACTAGGTTACTTCCCCTAATTTTATTTGCTATAATCATACTCTTGGTCTTCCCAAAATGAATTCGGGACTATAAGAGGAGAGGTGGGTTGGGGTTGAATGGCTACCCTCAATGTTTGAGGTGGTGAAAGAGGTACAACCTCTTTTCTTGATGGCCTTTGTAGAAAAGAAGGAATCCTAGAAGAATGAGGAGCATAATATTTATGGTGGAATGGTAATATATGGGATGCAAAAATGGGATTCTCAACATGGGAAGTAGGTGAAAATTATGGGATTTGGGTTCTATACTAAAATGATATTGGTTGAGAAATATGAAGAGGACTTTGAGGTGGTGGTGCAGAATCAACCCATCAAAAAGATTGCATTACATAAAACTCATAGGCCTCTATTTCTTTGATCTGACCTTCAAGATAAGGAAACATTTCAGTCATAAAAGTAATCTTTTCCTACAAGCTATAAAAACTTGGCATAGGGCCAACCCATGGACAATATATATTTAAGCCAATCTTGAATACATTCATTTGAGTTGTGAATATAGGTTGTACCATGCCTGCTTCTAGTTTATGCATCTTAAGTTTCAAATTTACATTTTCTTCTGTAGGATAGCCTCCATCATCTCCATGTGCCTGTTATTGAAAGGCTACATAGTTAAGTGAACAATCAAATTGACCACAGATATTCTCTTAGAGATATGCACGCTGCTAAGTTTTGTCATAAAATTGAGTTGGAGGTGGGTTAAAATAGCCTAAAGATGGAAAATACTATTGTTGATGCAAGTGGGAAATCAACTATGAAAATGAAACCATGTTGCATAGCCTCATGAATGGAAGAAAAATGGACATATTTGGAATAGAATGGATGGAAATGGGTGGAAAAAAGACAGTCTGCAACACAAAGAGTTGGTTACTTAGACCAATGGAGTTGTCAGTTGTGCTTGGGTATACCTCCTAAGGCTGAAATTTCACTAAGACCACAACAACTTAATGAAAATAAAGTGGAAACAAATACACACACCTATAAAAATTTTGACTCTTGTCCCACCGGGCATGCAAATTTTTTTTATCTCTAAATCATTGCACCCTCCGAATGACCTGAAGGTGAACACGACATTTAGTGTGATTGGGTAACATGGGATCACCTCTCAAGCTGTAGAACTTTGGCTCGTGGTTAAATTCTAGAGAAGGCCAACTTCCTATTCCTAAACTAAGTACCACACTACTCCTAATGCATTAAAAATAGCTACCTAGACCTATACTAACATTTCAAGGGATTAGGGAGAGAGATTTGAGAGAAACAAAACCATAAATTATAAATGGTGATGCACCAAGAAAAGGTTTTGATAGAAAAAATTCCAGCTTTCCAATGAAGAGAGATGTTCATGAGGAAGAATGAAAGTGCATTACAAACCCAACTGCATATAATACTCCATTCCCAGATAAGCAAAACAACCTCCAAAACTTGTAAAGGAAATATTGGTTACACAGCTCACTTGTAAACATGAGAGAGGAAAATAGAAGCAATAAGATTATGTAAGGACATATAATTGATCAAAAAACATTATTTCCATTACTTCAAGCACTTGCACAACACACCATTACAATAGGGAAAGGCATATGCTACCATTACAATTTTGAGAAGAAAGGCTTGAAAGCCTACAATTTCACAACTCAGCTGTTGAAGAGAGGGGAAGCTTGGAATAATGTCTAACTTTTTTCTTGGGAATAAGCACCCCTTTACATTTTCTATAAAATTATGAGTTTTTGATAGAAAGAAGGAAGAATCCCTAAAAACTAGGCAAGTCTGTGGCAAAACAGGTCAACCATGTTTTCCTCATTAATTACAATTCCACCTTTTGAGGCACTATTCTTGAAATGAAGAAATATTTCCATTTCGGAAAACCAAAAAATATAAAAATACATTTTCTAATGATTCCACCGTGTAGCTCTCGTTTTCCCAATTCCATCAACTATAATTTTGTGATAAACGGGCAACCGGGGAGGAAGTTATGGCTTGTTGAGAAAAAGTCACTTTTTGAGTATCTTGGGCATTGCTTAACCAACTATCTGATAAGGTCTCATGAAAAATTAAAATTCCTTCATAAAAAAATTAAAATTAACATTTTTAACAAATTTTGTGAAAGCACCTCGTGCCTTTAGTGGGAACTTCTTGAAAATTTGTATTTAGGGGCTCAATGTGATGGTTTTAGAAAATGGCTCACCAGCCAGCTCGCCAAGCTAGCTAGCAAGCTCGCCTTTTGCATTGTTTGGTGGGCATTTAGTTATTGCACCACCGAGCTCAATAATTATCCCACCTCCATTGAGTTAATTACATTAAACATTCCCCACTTTGTAATCTTTGACGGAGCCTATCGCATTATTCCCGCTGGACTTTGTAATCTTTTACATTGGCTGACATTTTTTGACACCTCACAACTTCATCATTATTTCCGTCGGACCCCACGACTGATCCTTACATTGTTGTCTAGTTCGGAATTAGGCTGACTTGCCCATCCGCTTAGTACTTAAATCGACACAACCACTACAAATATTCGAGAAGTTCCATGTTTTCATTGAATACAAACTTGCACTCCACCAACTATCTTGGAAATCACTGAGACATGACCTCACACTGACACGTGTGTTTTGTAAACTGAATCCAAAATGACTCGCCGTGTTAACATTGACTCGACACAACTCCGAAAAACTCCTCATGCGAAACTTGAAATCAAAACACCTCCAAAACCTGAAAATCTGAAACTCTGAATTTCAGAGTTTCAGGTTTTTGGGCTTCGGGTTCTTCTTCACATTTTTGTTAACTCATTGGGATGAGTTACAAATTACAAATCATCGAAAGCATGAAAGGCTATGTCTAAAACAAAATCTGATATGGCTCCTGCATGGTTTCCTTGATTTGGCTCAATCTTTGCAAACACCTCGCCATTATGCCTGAGTCATCCTTGAATGTTTCCACTTCATTTATGTAAAACGGCTTGAGCCGAGTCATATGTGGTGCAGACCACTTCTGCCTCAACATTGCGTTCTATACTAAGCTACCTGTAATCTTCTGCATCCTTCATCACTTGATTCTGACTCCACACACAACTTGATCTGGGCTCTTTGAATATCCAATACTTTCCATACACCTAGTCATTGAGTTGTTGATGCTATTCATGCCCATTTCACAGTGTGCCTCTTTAAGCACTTTGACCTATCGAATGAGTCAGATTTTTGTTCTGTGCCAACTCCTCACCTTCAGATTCATTTCCATGACTTCTTATGATGCCAATCGATTCGTTATTCCCCTGAGCTCACCTTTGTCTAACTTAACCTATGCCATTTTAACATCCATGTCATGGCATTGCACATCACTTGAGTTATTTTTCATTGTGGCTTGGCTATCTTTGACCGAATCGACCATTTTACTCCGATCCCTTATAGAAACATGAGTTATGTGTTCGAGTTTCCTTCACCTCTTTGGATTTGGATTCAATGAGTCTTTGTATCATAAATTCGGAGCTCGACTTAGCTCCCTCAACATTCTAACCTCCTATCTACTGCCTATACCATGTTGTTACTTCCTGAATCGGAAATGTAATCCTATGGGCTCGATCTCAACTCTTCCCTACATTATGGCTCAACTCATTCATCAAAACAATGCAAAAAACCACCCGTTCAAGCTTCAAGCCCCAAATTTATTCATGCATTCTTTTACTATGCGCCGATCTCTTCCATTTTCTCATGTCGTGCTCACAAATCAGACCGAGCTTGGTTCCACGTATCACTTGAGGCTCTCACTCAATAGCTCTCCACATATTTCTTGAGCTCAAGCTCTAGCTCAATGACATGTTATTATTTTACTTGTGCAGTGGAGATTTTTTGAATCATTGAGCAAATGACTCGAGCTCCCTCATTAATGAATCTGAGTTGTTTCATATACCCTTTGTGAGCTCGACACGAGCTCTCATTTTGCTCCTGTCACCATGTTCCACCGTCATTTGAATGGCTCAGCTCTGCCTATGCTCAGTTCTTCGAGATCAACCATTGAAATGCTACTATCACTCAATTATTCAGATGAGCTCCCTCACGAATTCCTTTCCGCTTCAATTGATGTCAAACCCATTATTTGCGTGACTCCATTCGAAGCCCTTCACAAGTCGATTTTCACCTTATAAACATTGTCGAGTTGTTAGCTCAATGCAACCCGATATTCATTTCCTTTAATGCATACCTTGGTTGATTTGTCAATGATGATGTCGAGACATAAATTAAGTTCCAAGCTCGAGCACCTGCGTCATGTTACCATAACCCCCAAACCATTTCCTGAGCTCCATTATCACTGCAAAGCTGACATCTCTCCAATTCGGTCGTTCACTATTTGAATCTTAACGCAAGCTTCCAAGTTATCCTCCCAATGCAACCTATCAACTCAGAAATCACCTTTAGCTTGCTGAGCATCTTACCGAGCTGCTCGGCGAGCTATTTCTAACTCAATGCCATGTTACTTCTTAAATCTGACCCTATCCTGATTTTTGATAATCTGGGTCTCTTTCTCAAAATCAGAGAGTTATGGAAACATAAAAAACCTTTTAAACATAAATTATCGACTTGATGATTACTTTTTTGTGTTGAATGAATGCAGGCTTGCTGAGGGCTAATTTTTTACTTTGAGAAAACTTGAAACCTTTGAGACCTGAAATCAAGAAGGATAGCTCAAGATGACTCTGAAACCACCTAGAATAG
Source organism: Taxus chinensis (assembly GCA_019776745.2). Classification (NCBI taxonomy): domain Eukaryota; kingdom Viridiplantae; phylum Streptophyta; class Pinopsida; order Cupressales; family Taxaceae; genus Taxus; species Taxus chinensis. The sequence continues at coordinate 753,381,380 of CM034151.1, forward strand.
CATAAATGTTTTCTAAACACAAAATTTTGACCAAAATGTCTAGGAATACCACTTGAAGCATTTAGTTTAGTCTTAGGATATAATAGGCTCTCGTTGTCCAATTTTTTCCAAGAGGGAAAAAATTGACAATAGGTTTTTTGAAAGTGATGAGAAATAAAGTGTGTTTTTCGACACGTAGAAAAACACACTGTGTTATTAAGCACTTTGAAAAACGTAATTCGGATTATAACAAGGTGCAAACTATTATTATTTTCCTCCTTTTTGTAATGATTGAAGCCACATCAAGTAATTATCAAGCGGAAAAGATTTTTTTTTTTTCAAAGTGATGAGAAATAAAGTGTGTTTTAAGACACATTGAAAAACACACTCTATTTTTTAGTAATATGAAAAACGCAAAATTGTTTTCCACAAGGTGCAAACCACAATTCTTTTCCTCCTTGTTGTGATGATGCAATACATATCAAGTAACTACCACAAGGATAAAGCTTGATTTTTTCAAAGTTCTTAAAAGTACAGTGTGTTTTTCAACAAGTTGAAAATCACACTGTGTTTTTCAACACATCGAAAAACTCAACACCGTTTTCCACGAGGTACAAACCATGTTTCTTTTCCTCCTTGTTGTAATGATGTAATTAAAATCAAGTAATTATTAGGTGGAGAAGGGTTGTTTTTTTCAAAGTGCTTAAAAATATAGTGTGTTTTTCGACACTTTGAAAAACACACAATGGTTTTCAACACATCAAAAAAATCAACGCCATTTTCCACAAGGTATAAACCACGTAGCTTTTCCTCCTTGTTGTGATGATGCAATGAATATCAAATAACAACCAAGAGGAGAAGTGTTGATGTTTTAAAAGTTCTTAAAAATACAGTGTGTTTTTCAGGACATCAAAAAACTCAACGTTGTTTTCCACGAGGTGCAAAGCACGATGCTTTTCCTCGTTGTGATGATGTAATACATATCAAGTAACTACCACGAGGTTAAAGGTTTATTTTTTCAAAGTTCTTAAAAATATAGTGTGTTTTTTAACACATCGAGAAACTCAATGCCGTTTTCCACGAGGTGCAAACCATGATGCTTTTCCTCCTTGTTTTGATGATGCAATGCATATCAAGCAAATACCACGAGGAGAAGAGCCCCTTTTCCATAATTTTTCTACAATGTTTTTGTGGTTATAAGAAATTCTAAGTTTTAAAAATGTCGTTTTTAAATTTTAGTTCATCCACAATTTCATATCTTATTGTTTCTTTTCCACAATTTATTATATTGTTAATAATCTACAATTTATAAAATTTGTAGTGAACCTACAATTTTTGGTAGTGTAAATTCTCCACAATTTTTACAATTTGAAAAATTTCCACAATTTTTGTAATTGTAAATATTCCACTATTTGTTAACATTGTAGTTTTTCTATTTAATTTGAAATTATGTATTTTCTATATAATTAAGTTCTTTTTTTGCATCAATATAATATATGTGGCAATATCTACAATTTTAGCTACAAGAATTATTTCCACAAAAAAATTGTAGGTGGAAGCTACAATTTGATTGCCACAATAATCATTTGTAGAAATTCTTTAAAAAAGATTGTAAAATTGTTACTATTTTTCACATAAATTATATACGTGGGTTATCTACATTTTGAACATGAATTAAATAATATTTTTTACCTACATAAAATTAATATAAATAAAAACCTCTTCATTTTAGAGAATACTACATTTATTATAATAATATTATTAAATTTCTTAAAAAATTAATTAACCACATCTAAATTACATATCCATTAAATAAAAACAAATCTCAAAAACATATTTACATTCTAACTTTTATAGAAGTCAAACTAAATTAACATTATGTTATTATATACTTCTTAAATAAACACTCAAGAATCATAATTAATAAAAAGGAAAAAAATAACTATAGCTAATGAATTAGAATAATAATATTCAAATATTATGAAAAACATAACAAAAATGAAAAGATGAAATCCTATTTCTTTTTAAGGGAAATAACTGTGAAGTTAAATTCTATGAGGCATCTACTCTAATAAGAGATATCATCGTTTGTAGATATAACAATCATCATTAAATTATAATCAATAGTTTTTATATGAATGTTAACTCTTCCAAAATAATAAAAGTTCTACTCCTTTTTATTTAAACCCATGTGTGGAGCCCATATTACACTGGATAAAATGTGACCAAATCATAATATTAGAGAAACCATTTATAAATTTACACCAAATTTATAGTAACCGTATAAGCAAATACTGGGGTTATTTGGTTACAAATGTAATTATGTGGTTATTTTCTTACAAATCATTCTCGAGTAAGAGCTGAATAATATTATTTCCCATACTGCACATGTGAACACGAATAATACCTAAATGATGAACATTTTTTTAATATTGGAATTACGGATATGCATAAAATATCTTATAATACTGGATGATAATAATGAATTGCATCTAAATAACCAATATTATTCTTGCGAACTTCTCCTTGAAAACCATTTTTTTAAAAAACTGAAAATACATCGCATCAAATCTATATAACACTACAAATAAATTATGAGAAGATGAGAAGTTAAACTTTTAGAAATGCAAACAAATCTGTAGTCTTAATTCATGGTAACACACATTTAAACTAAGATCAAACCATTCATCAATATATGCACAAGTTGAAAGAAAACTACATGACAATGTCAAACTTGCAGAAATTTAACAAGCCCATCAATAACATATAGTATTTTGAATGACATTCGAATAATTGTTATAGTTTATTCGCTAAAAAACCATTGTATTGTATATGTAGTATGAAAATTACATGCTTCAATGAGTACTTGAATTCTCTAGAATTAACTCCTTTTCAAACAATAATGAATTTCTATAATATGTAGATTAACTAGGGTACATGTGTAATTTAAATCTTTCTACCAGATTCACAATACTCACACATTCTAAATCTTATTGCAATTTAAATCTTGTTATATCATTTTCACACCTTCTAATATTTTATTATGTTTTTATTTTTAAATTATTATTTACTCATATAAAAAACTAAAATATACGTTTAACCAACATCTTTTGATGTCAAAGGTCACATGGAAAATGTCATTTTATTACAAATTCATGTGTTCATTTATTATATGTGTCTTCGGTGGGAGTGACTAGTAATTTTTTTCAGTTGATGCCTTGTCCTAGATGTACATTTTCATCCATACTTCCTTGTGACCTTCGTGTAATTTAACAATAGAATTAAAGCTTGTTATGTGATTTTCAAACAATTTTTTGTTCGATTCACCAGTTGTATCCTAATTCTTAATTTCTAATTCCAACTCTTGAACCTTGAGCTCCAACTCCATCTTCCTCGAGGAAGCATATCCTAATTGGACAAATAATTATGTAATTTTTTTGACAAGTTTAAATATTGCAATGTAAGTCTTTAATGCTCGGTTGTATAAAAATTTGCCTTATTCATTACACATTTCATTTCTAATTCCATACGGAATGATAGGGAAGACTCATCTTCTTGCCCAACACCAAAATCTTTGTTTGCAGGGTTGTCTACATTCTTTCCGAACACATAAGTGACACTATCGAATGTTTCATAATCTTTCGGTTCCTGCACTAGTGAAGCCTTGCACTTTCCAACCTTCTTTTGTCTTACCATCTAATTAAACCTATATTTAAACAATTGATTAATGTTTGTTAACATTCAAATGTAATTGTGAAGTATATACAAAAGTTTAGTAAGCACATCAAACCCAAGTAGGCATACATGGAAGAAGAACACAACTATGTTAACATTAACAAAAAACTGTAATCCATAAGACACAAGATTTGAAAGAAAAATTGTGAATTATCTACAATAAATTACTAAACATGTCAAACCCAAGTAGGCATACATGGAAGAAGAACATAACTATGTAACCATATACCATATACCGTAATCCACAATCCATAGTCACATTAATACATTAACCAAATACAAAGTGATAAAATAATCATTTATACAATAAATGGAATGTCACATAACAAGAATAAAAACCATGTAAAATCACTATAAAAAGAACCACAAACCATATTCAATTTATCAAGAATGCAATACTAAATCGTAAACATTAAACACATTAAAGTAACAACATCATCACACGTATATACACTTGTCTTTTAATCACACTTGTATTACTCTTCCTTATTCATCACACATCACATACCAGATGTAGCAATCAATATACATGATCTAAATACTAACTAATGTGCACATCGTAACATCAACCAGAAAATAATTTTAATATGTGTTTAAAAAGTGTATTTTCAACTCAAAGGTTACATGAATGGTATATTCATTTGTTAGTTTTATCTTCGGTGGGAGTGCCTAGTTTGTAGGGCTCTTTGCATTCTTTCCAAATGAATAAGTGGCACTATCGAATTTTTTCCTCTACATTGCCGCTTTTGATCTATGTGTATTTTAAGAATGGTATTAAAGCTTGCTACTTGATTTTAGAACACTTTATTGTCCACTTCATGCATTGTACATAGTGATCCCAATTCTTAATTTCTAGTTCTAAATCCTGAACCTCAAGCTCCAACTCCATCTGCCTCGAGGAAATTATCCTATTTCATCCAATAATTTCTTTCCTTAATTTTTTTTCAGATGTAAAAATAATAAATTTTCCAATGCAAGGCTTTCACACTAATTTTTATACATCTTTTCCTTCTTTGTTACAAGTTTCATTTCTAATTCCATACGGAATGATGGGGAAGACACATCTTCTTGTTTAACACCAACATATTTGTTTGTAGGGCTCTTTGCATTCCCCGATTTCCAAATGAATAAGTCTTATGGCACTATCGAATGTTTCATAATCTTTCAGTTCCTACACTGGTGAAGCCTTATGTATATACAAAAAATAAATAAAAACTATATTCTTTTCAGTCATATTTTCAACATGTCTAGCCATCTAATTAAATTTGTATTTATAAACAACTGATTACTAAATGTTACCATTCAAACATAATTACAAAGAAAATAATGTACTTAAATTATACTCAACAAAATATTAGCATGGATCCATGAAATATAAATGAAATTTTAGTAAGAACTAATAGGCTCAAATCCAAGTAGACATAGATGGAAGACGAACACAACTATCTAAGCATAAACCACAAACCATAATCTATAATACATAATATTTGAAAGCAAAATTGTGAATTATCTACATTGTAAATTATTGAACACGTCAAATTGTGCATAATAAACCAAGTAGGCATATATCGTAATCCATAATCCATAGTCACATTAATACATTAACCAGATACATAGTGATAACATCATCATTCATACAATAAATGGAATGTCACATAACAAGAATAAAAACCATCTATTGCACTATAAACAAAACGTAAATGGATAACTCTATTTATTTTTTCATCGATCCATCTTCCAGTGATTGTGTCTGACATTTTGAGCCAAGGTTTAAACAAAAAATGAATGACCATCCCCGACATGATAACCTTGAATTCCCTAGAATTAACTCCTTTTCAAACAATAATGAATTTATATATTATGTAGATTAAGTAGGGTACATGAGCATATATAGATGATTTGAACTCATATTAGAAAACTATTGACACACAAATAAAGAAACTCATATATAACTATAAAAAATATGAATAAGGTAGACCATGGGTCACCTGGATAAATTTGGAAGAGAATGGGGACTCTTTTCTCATAACCATGTACTTTACCAAAACCTTTTGGACTTGCGTTCCTTGTCAAGTGCACTAACCTAGCAAAAGTCTTATAACAACACAAGATAATTTTAAAAATATATAAATAATCAAAGGGGGACCTTATGAATACCATAAACGATTAGAAATGATAACTACACCAATACAATCCTAAATTGGAAAAATGATCATAACCCATACTTAGTGAATTTGACATGAATATTTAAATATTTTTAGACATTGTTAATTTTTACTTTTTCAACTAGACTTCACTGATTGGATTCAAATAACCCCGAAGACATTTCATTTCATGGGTTGTGAAGATTTTAGAAATTCGTTACCATTACGCATTTGGTATGTTCCTAATTATAATTTGAACATAAATGAATTTTAATAATCTAAACTTGCTATCAAAAATATATAAAAATTAGTAATTTTAAAAATATAATCCATAGAAACACATTTGAATACTATGGAAAACATATTTAATCCATTGCAAAACATATTTAATATTTAAGCTCTTATGAATCACGACTATATATGAACAACAAAATGAAATATAGGTAAGCTCGTTTGAATCAAAATTCATTAGAAATTAAATACTTATATAGGTTTTTTTCAAACATTTCATAAGTCTTTTAGTACAAAACATATAAAAACAGTAACTTTTTTTTTAGCAAAAAACATGGAGCTACTTCCATTTGCAATCTTTTTTGCACAACTATTTGGATCTATTTCCGGTTTTATGACCGGAACTCCCATCTTACTTAGCTTATGTGGAGGCTCATACTTTTGGGCTTTCTCCATCGTGTCATAAGCTAGACCATATCCTCATGAATGGGAACCTATAGTGTAGAACTTAGAAAAACAAATAACAGAAGTTTTCAGCAAATTGAGTCAGGCCTTAACCATGGATGCAATTTTCGGTTTCGGCGGCATATTATGTTGATGGTGGTCTATGTAGACCACAAATGTGGACCTCTTAAAGGATTCCTCCATTTAAAATTTTGGATTAGTCAACGTTATCCCAACGGGATTCAAAGGAATAGAGCTTTGACTATTCATTTTCGCCATGAAAAAGAGAAACTAAATACAACAATACACATGTAAACATAAATATACAATTAATGTTAGTATGATAGATGGAAAATCTAACATACATCATCTAATATGATAAAATAATCACAATATTAGAAAGCTAATATCCATGACAAATTCAAGTATCAATAGATGCCAACGACTAGCCTTCACTCAAAATTCACCCTCCCATAACATCACAACCGTCCATTGAAAAAGGGACGGTTATGATATTATGGGAGGGTAAATTTTTGAGTGAAGGGTAGCTTCGGTGAGTAGATTTAAAAACCTTTACACAACACAATATACCACCCAACTATTGATGTGGAATCCTAAGGAACAATCCCGTTCAACACACAACTATAGTTAGGCTTATCGATGTGGCATCCTAATGGGTAAGCCCCTTCAGCATGCACCGATTCCTGTCTTTGCAGAGGTAATTTCCCCCATATGCTGAATTCATAGTGAGAGTATGATATCACATAATTTTTATAGCTTCAACTTTTATCATGAAAAATATAACTAATAAACAATTTTCTATATACAAATGGTATATGCACATTACCATTATCTACAAATATAATGAGTACCGAAAAATCAAACTTAATATAATGTTATTCCATTTAACACAACTAAGATCTCTCAATCATATTAAGAAATTACCAAACGTTTAAAATTAATTATATTATGAAAAAATTAAAACTAGTTGCAACTATTTATATTCAAAGATAAATTACTAAATCAAACCAAATTAGTACATGAATAATAAAATTGGAACAATCACAATAAATAAATAACATAAAAAAATAAATAGCAGTGCATTTACTCTCATATGTAATTTTATTAGAATAAATACCAATGCATTTAGATAACAAAAAAAATGAATATTTACTTTTCAAAGTCATTTATTATGCCATAATACAAGTAATAATGAAACAACTTACAAAAAAATTATTTTAAAATTAGGAAAATGTTCAGCTATAAAAACAACTCAATTATCCATAACATATGAGGTGAGATTTATATTCAAAATTAACTGAACGTACAGGTAATTGTACCATAAAACATAAATAATTATATTCAATATTTTTTTATTTATTTGTACCCAAAAAATAGAAGTATAAATCAATTCTGCAACTTCTATACTAATAATAAAATCATATCAAAGTAAGTTTACTTTACAAATAATTTAATAGTTTCATATTATCCATAACATGGGAGGTGATTTCAAGTGCATCCCAAGCTCAAGACAAAAATCAAGAGGAAAATACAGTCAACCCATAAGCCCTATTCATAGGCTAGATACTCTATAGGAATCCTTTATGCCCCCACATCTAGAATTTTTTACAAATGACTTCCGAATACAAGGATTTGATCGATGTATGTGAGTTTGGTAGGCTCATTAAGATGCCCCATTTCGAAACATACTAAGATATTTTGAACTACCTTCTCTCCTCTTACAATACAAAGGATGAACTGTTTAATGTTACTATGGACGACGACCGATTGTTTCAATTCGGTATCGACCCAACTGATATTCATTGGTTTACAGGTCTCCCATGCAGAAATTTACCCTTTTTTACAACGAAGGCAACACTCGTCGAAGACGATAAGAAATATCTCAAATCGACTGTTAGTGTGAGTTATCCTATGTGTCCTCCTCTCATATTGGAGGGTCATCTCACATGGGTTAGGTTTAGGGTTTCATGTGTGTCATGCACTAAGGTTACTTAGCACCCTATATGTACCCATTTACTATTCATTTATGAGTATGCCAAGACACTCTGCTGTATTTCCTCTATGTGCAAGCTTTGTTTTTGTTGAGCAAGTTCTTCCATTACTAATCAATTCTTTCTTACAACTACGCTGGAGCTATCATGATTCCGTTGGAGTGCAACTACTTCGTGGTGCCTCGTTTCCGATTTGATTCTCGCAAACTCTTTTCATGGTATCAGAGCAGAGATTGGGTAAATGTGCACTCATTATTTTTTAGTTACGATTACTCTTTCTTGGTTTCATTCTTTTACTCTGTATGCAAGTTTTTCGATCACTATTTTCTGGAATTATTTTACTAATCTCTCTAATAATCTTTCTCTGAAAGTTGTGTCATTTTTTGTGCCTTTCTTGTGCATGTGCAGGTTTTCATCATACCTTGAGCAATCAAGGGTTTTTTGTCACCATTTTTAGCTAGCTACAGGTAAATCCAAATATTGACTATCGGCATCTAAATTAACTTTTTTATCATTTTTTTAAAAACTCCACTAGCTCTCTAATTAGCCAGATTGGATGTTTCCAAACGGTAATTTTTTAACGTTATTGTCAATTTTTTTTCTCTAATCATGCGCTCAAGTGTGCAGCATCACTTTGAGCACTTATTTCCCTTACATGCATTTTTTTCAGCATTCTGAAGTTATCTGAACTCCTTGAGTTCCCAATCATTATTTTTACCCTTATTATTAATTGCGACTAGTGAGCACGTCCACCACAGTCTACAACAAGGGGGTTTTTCATCTGCGACGTAAGATGTTTTTTCTCACAACTAGGATTGGCTTTCACCTCCTTCCTTATTTCTTGCTTGTTTACGGTGTCCTATTTGCTGTGTTCCACGAAACACTATTGTGTTCTCCTCTCTTGCATGTTATTACAATGATTGCAAGACGAGTTACCAAGTGTTTCAAACCACATGCACGGACCCGATTGTAATCAATGCCCTAAACTATAAAGTGCCGAAAGCAGGGGGGTTGTTATTGTCCTAGGTGGTTGTGTTTCTTTTCTGCATTTATTTCTCTCTCTCTCAAAATGGATGCACTTTCAATTCCTTTTCTTACGTCGTACAACTTATTTGAATGGAGATAAAAAATAATAATGAAACTAAGGGGTAAAGGGTTATTCCACATCACCATGGGAACTGAGACTGAACCAGACGACGAACCTGAAAAATCTAAGTGGTTAAACCGTAGTGATGAAGCTTTAGGTCTTATTTGCATGTCTGTTTCTCCTGACCTAATCTTCCACATTGAGGCATCCAAATCACCTAAATCTAAGTGGAAAACATTGGATGCAATATTTGAACAACTAGATGATATGAGAGTGCATGAGTTGGAAAATGAACTACTAGGGTTAAATCCTAGTGACTTTGAAAACCTACAAGCTTTCTTCTCAAAATTTGTCCACATTAGATTGTTGTTAAAAGGATGTCAAGTAGAGAAGAAATATTCTCAACTAATCTTGTTGATTCTCTCTAAGATAGGTCCTGAATATTCTGTCTTCGTGTCAACTTTTTACGCTACAAAAGCTGCTTTGGGTGATACTTGGACTATGCCCTCCTTTTACTTGTTTTGCATCCCAACTCATTCGAGAACATGAAAAAATCATTCAAATAACATGCCCTTGTAGTAAGTACTAGCAAGGGAAAGAAGATTGAAAAGAAGAAAGAAACAAAGGATCAACCTAAGAAAAAAACCAAGACCAAACCTAAAAATGACATAAACACTTCAACTTCTGAGCCTAAGGCACAAAAAAGAAAGTATTTGTGTTCCTATTGCAAGAAGTTTGGTCACGATGAGAAACACTATTTTCAGAAATAGATTGATCACTTATCTCATTTACTTGAGAAGAATAAAATAAGTGTTCCTGAATCCATAAAACAAAGTGCTCTGAAAGATGAGTCTTCTACTGCAAAAGGTGCTAAAAATGATAAGAAGAAAGGAAAATCCCTTATAGCCAGGGTTGCTCCTTCATCGACATGGATTATAGATTCTAGTGCCTCGCACCACATGGGTTATTTGCATCTTGAGTTTCCCAACATTGAACCTTGTGGAATGTCCCAAATCACGATGGGTAATGATACGCCAGTGTCATTTTCCGGTAGTGGATCGGTAGATATGGATGGGGGAACATTTAACTAATTGTTGAGTGTTCCTAATCTCTCTATCAATCTCCTATTGGTTTACCAAATTACTCACCTTGGTGAAGGAATGTGAGTGGAATTTGTTCCTAACTCGGTGATTATTCGTGAGCTTAACAATGAAACTATAGTGGTTGAGGGAAAAGTAGATCCCTGTTCATGGTTGTACACCTTCTCCAACTTTACTTCTGATTCTATGCCCACTGCCTTGCTCACTCATGAAAATGAGGTTAGTAAGCTATGGCATGAGCATTTCAGACATCTAAATTATCACTACCTTGAACAATTGAGCCAAAATGAAATGGTCAATGGGTTGCCTCGCGTCAAGTTTTCTAAGGGTCTTTGTGAGGGTTGTCCTCTTGGAAAGCATCCTGAAAAGAAATTTGACAAAGGAAAATCCTGGAGAGCCACTCGTTCTTTGGATCTTGTTCACAACGATGTTTCTGGTCCATTTCCTTCTCCTTCATTTACTAGAGCTCTTTATGTGCTAACCTTCATTGATGACTATTCGCGATATACTTGGGTATATTTTCTTAAGCTTAAGTCTTAAGTTTTTGAACATTTTCAGGACTTTAAGGCTCTTGTTGAGAAACATGCGGAACGGTCTATCAAGGTTCTACAAACTAACAATGGAGGTGAATATGTAAACAATAGGTTCATGGATTTCTGTACTTCTGAAGTGATCTTTTTGCAACATACAATTGCTTATAGCCCTTCGTAGAATGGAGTCCACAAAAGAAAGAACCGTACTCTGAAGGAGATAGCCACTTGTATGATTCACTCGAAGTCTCTTCCTCCACAGTATTGGGCCGAAGCAGTGAATTGTGCAAATTACATTCAGAACCATGTTCCACACAAGGCAGTAAGAGGGATGACACCCTTTGAAGCCTGGTTTGTATGCAAGCCTGATGTTGAGCACTTTCGAGTCTTCAAATCCAAGGCTATGGCTCAGATTCCCAAGAAGAAATGTAAGGCTTTGGAACCACAATCCAAACCTTGTATCTTTATAGAGTATCCTGATGGTGTGAAGGGATAGCGATTGATGAATCCTACTTCTCATGAGCTGTATATTGAGAGAAGTGTTAAGTTTGATGAGTCTTCTTCAGATTCTACTTCTCCACCTATTGAGGTTCTTCATCTCGCTGACTCAAATTTTGACTCATCAGATGATGATACTGTTGAGCGTGCTACTCTTCCAGATCCTCCCGACCATTAGACCTTTGAGTCTTCTGATTCTGACAGTAGTGATGATGAGGACTATGTCCCTTCTCACTCAAGTGAAGAATCTTATGACTCTGAGCTTGACTCTCCTGGTCCTCTTTGGGCTAGGAAAAATTTGCAAAGTGCTAGAGATTTAGTTGGAGATACTTCGAATATGAGACGTACTCGCTTAGATTTTTTTGGACCCCACTCTTTCTTCACCTCTACTTCTGATCCATAATATTTCTGGGAGGCTTTCGGTATTCCTGAGTGGGATTTTTCCATGGATGAGGAGTATTCCTCTCTCATGAAGAATGATACTTGGGATCTCACCCATCTTCCGAAAGGAAGAATTTTTTTTTGGTGTAAGTGGGTGTTCCGAACAAAGTATGGAGTAGATGGAGACGTCAAAAACTTTAAAGCACGATTAGTAGTAAAGGGTTTCTCCTAGATAGCTAGGGTTGATTATACAGAAACCTTTGCTCCAATTGCGAAGATGACTTCTATTCGACTGACCCTAGCCATTGCCGCAATGAATAGATGGAAAGTCCATCAAATGGATGTTAAGAGTGCCTTCCTTCATGGTGACCTAGAGGAAGAGATCTGTATGGAAGAACCTCCAGGTTATGTCCAAGATCTCTCCCTCATTTGTAAGTCAAAGAAGTATCTTTATGGCCTTAAACAATCCCCTCGGGCTTGATATGCCAAGATGGAATCCTTTTTACTTACATCAGGGTTTACTAGGTGTCACTCTGATCCAAATGTTTATATTCTATGGCAAGATGACTCCATACTCATTCTTGTTCTATATGTTGATGACTTGTTGATCACAGGAAGCTCTTCCTCTATTATTGATTTTGTGAAGATCACCTTAGCCAACAAGTTTTCTATGAATGACTTAGGTCTGCTTCATTGCTTCCTTGGGATCTAGATTTCTCAATCTGACTCAGGAATCTTGATTTCACAACCTAAGTATGCTCTTGATTTGCTAGCTCGTTTTCAAATGTTTGATTGCAAGTATTATCCTACTCCTTTTCTTTCCAGGGTTAAGTTGGTTTTAGATTGCTCTACTCCCTTGGTTGATGGTACTCTTTATCAACAGTTGGTGGGGAGCTTGATTTACTTGACTCACACTCGACCGGATTTATTGTATGCTATTGGGATCGTGTCCAGATTCATGCAGGAGCCACATGAGTTGCACTGGAAAGTAGCTAAATGGATCCTTCATTATGTTCATGGCACTTACGCTAATGGCATTCACTATCATGGAGGGGTAGATATTGACTTGATTGGGTTCACAGATTCTTATTGGGCCGATGACTTAGATCATCAGAAATCTACTTCTAGCTACAGTTTATCTATTGGTTTGGGTCCCATTAGTTGGTCTAGCAAGAAGCAGAATGTAATTATGATATCATCTATAGAGGTAGAATACAGAGGAGCAGTTAACGATGCCAAAAAAGCTATTTGGACATAGGGTATTCTAACAGAGTTTGGCATCCACTTTTGGTGGCCTACCATTATTTACTGTGATAACATGAGCACTATCTCTATTTACAGAAATCCAGTTCAGCATCAACGGATGAAGCACATCGAGATTCATATGCACTTCATACGGGAGCTTATTCATGATGGTATCATCAACATTCAGTACATTCAGACAGCTGATCAGATTGCAGATTTATTCACCAAGCCCTTCACTGAGATGAAGTTTCTTCACTTACGGTCTCTTCTGGGGGTGAGGTCTTTTGCAGCTTCTCATCTTCTTTGGGCTAAGTAGTCCTTCTTTTCTTCTTCTTCTAGGAATATTTTGTTTGTATATGGGCACCTTATTAGGCCTTTAGTTGCAGGGCCCCATTGACACATATTTCTTAGTTGTTTAGGAGTGTCTTCCCTTTCTGTCTAACTCATCATAGCTACTACCCTAGCTTCGATGAAGGGGGGGTGTTAGTGTGAGTTATCCTATGTGTCCTCCTCTCATATTGGAGGGTCATCTTACATGGGTTAGGTTTAGGGTTAGGTTTAGGGTTTCATGTGTGTCATGCACTAGGGTTACTCAGCACCTTGTATGTACCCATTTACTATTCATTTATGAGTATGCCAAGACACTCTGCTGCCTTTCCTCTATGTGCAAGATTTTTTTCTGTTGAGCAAGTTCTTCCATTACTGATCAATTATTTCTTGCAATTACGCTGGAGCTATCACGATTCCGTTGGAGTACAACTAATTCGTGGCGCCTCATTTCCGATTCGATTCTCGCAAACTCTTTTCATCAACTTTCAGTTTCCATGTTGATTGTAAGTGTAAACTGTTTTCATTCGTCATTTTTTATTCAGTTTTTGATTTTGATACAATTTAAATTTATATTAATTCCAATTATTTTTTGGCATTTGTAGCTCATGTCAATAAATACAGACATGGTGTGGATATGCAAGCAATTACACACCACTTTCTTGCTACAATGATTTCCTTTTTTCAATCTAGAATAGTTTTTAGGGTCGGCAAATAGATATACCAAACTAGGCCATTGCATACATTGTTGTAACTATCGCAAAACAAAAATTTGATTGGTGCAACTTTTTATCAAAAAATAAAGAATTGACATTACAAATGCAAAGCTTTCAGAAAAACTATCATTTACTCCACAAACTATCTCCTTGGCCTTTATTAAAAGGCTCTTTTAAATTTAAATGACAAACCAATTCCCACTTGCACGGACGAGGCATTGATGAATTTGTCAATTCCATTTGCAGAACAATAGGTATAAACTATAAAGTTTGTATTTTGACATTATATTGTGCACAAGTATTAACTATTTACTGTTTGTAGAGAAGATTTATGGAGGCCCTTCCCCAAAAAAAGGCAGCATCAAGAGGAAGAGGCCAACAACATGCTGAGGCATTGAGAGATTGACAATCTGAAATGGAAGCTCACTCATCTTTGAACCACCAACCGTTTGAATTTGGTAAACATCAGAGAAATAATACCCTTACATGTATTATTTACAAATTCCAAATTTGTATTTTCATTTTTCCATTTAAATTTTACCCTATTGAATTGACATACAATCGTATGTCGATGAAATTACAGGGAATTTGGACCATACGCAGGTTTCTCAAAGTCAACCATCTTCCCCAACTCACTCAGTTCAGTTGCGTGAATTTGTGTCTTATCAACAACCACCTCATCAATCCTAGCAACAAACAACTCAAAAACCACCAATTACTACTCCAACACGGCCACCTCAAGCACCGAGACAAGCTACCCCTCAACAACAAGGTACAAGTTTTGAATAGTACTTCATTTAATTTCGTAGTTTTTGCATTGTTTTCTAGTTTTTAATATGTTTTTCTTGAAATTTTCCGCACATTGCAGTCCTTCTATACAAACAGCGGCACCGCCCGCCCTCCAATAATAATATTCAAAATGCCAACCAGAGGATCAGGAAAACATAACATTGGTAAACGCATGACAATTGCTCCAGCCCCTATTGGGACACTAATTATTTCCTCCTCATTTCAAATTCCAACCCTCTCACTTGGTGGCTTGCCGAACACAATGGGCATATCATTTTTAAATAATATAAATTTAGATGAAGATTACTTGGGCATTGATCGTGAGATGATTCAAGGCCAACAAGTATACTTCTATTTCAACATAATTTACCATATTGAATTATATTTCACTTTAGATTTATTTTTTTTCAATCTTGATTTATTTTATCACAAACAAGATATGGCCACCCAAAGGCAGAAACAAGTAGCAGTTGATCAACCCGAAATCCCCCATACCTCTCAAGCGAGATCATCTTCATCAGATACAAATGGTGAACAGTTGATACCTTTTCCTTTAGAGAACTTAATTGGTTATGATTTTCAATCCCATGTCAATGAGTTTATTCTACCTCAAATCAGTCAGCTCATAGAATGGGAGAGAAGGGCTAAAGTACTTATCAATGAGATAATAAGTCATTATGAAAATTATTGGCAAAGGGATAGTTTATACATTGCAGTCTAGAAGAAACTTGTGAAGATGGATTCCTTACTTACCCAAGTAAGAAGTGGGATTGTCACGTATAACAACAACTATAAAGATGACATTTTGGATAAGACATTAAACAAATTAGAAAATATTAGTGTTGAGGCCAGGAAATATTTTAACAAATGGTCTAAGGAAAAGGATATGGTAGCAATTACAAATGCCGAGAGAGATAGAGCAGTCGTAAGTATTATCACTTTCAAACAATATTTTTTTGTTAATTTAAAGCTTTCTTATTTTATTAATATGTTTAATTGACATCACTTTTTTTGTGCAGTTGAAATATGAAAATTTGAAGAGTCAAGCAAAGGTTTTCCATGTTCACTTGGAAACCGTGAAGAACAGTTTATCCGCAACGAAGAATTTGAAGGAAAATATTGTTTTGGTTAACAAACAAAACAATACACTAAAGTGGATAATTTAAGAGTATGGCTTCAACCTTGAAATTTTATTCAAAACTAAGGCAACTGCAGATCCAAATTTGCTTTTCCATGGAGATGCGACAAAGCAAGAAGAAAGAATTTTAAAAAATCTAGACAGTGCTGCGGAATATCTCATAAGTTCTGGGAATATTTTTCCATTAGGGAAAGGGGTACATGAGGAGAAGCCTTTGGGGAAAGGAGTAAACGAGTGGAAAGGGGTACAGAAAATTGAGGGTTGAAAATTTTCATTATTGAGTGTGGAAACTTGAAAAATTGAATCTATATTTGAAAATTTGAAACATTGAATGTTATGGTCATGGCATTTGAATTTTATTATCTGGATTTGAAATTTGAAACTTGAATTTGATAGCCTTTGAAAATTTGAAATACTATACAATCTTTAATTTTATAACTTCCTATATTATGTATAGAATTTCAAGATTGTATATGGCATTTATGTTTCTTCTGTACTTGTAATGATGATTGCATTAGATGTGGATGATGACATTACAATAGAATCAGTCTCATAGATATGCATTATCATGAATTGTACGTGGACATAGATTTATCTTCAAGCACGATCATGGAATTTGGTTGATGATATTGGATAATTGTTTTAAGAAAATTTGGAATGTTGTACGATAGAGACATTTAAATGTTCTCAAATTTTTCTTCTCTATACTTGGAATGATATGATCATGATGACATTAGAATGGATATAGATGATGATGAATGATGATACTGGATAATTGTTTTTTTAAAAATGGAATGTGTTAGGACATAGACGTATCTGCACATTTAAAATAGATAAATAATTGTTTTAATAATAAATGGAGTGTTAGAATTATGAAAATGATATGATGAATTTAATAATAATTGGAGTGTCAGGATTATGATATGATATATATGGATGATGATGAATTTTATGTGGACGTAGATTTAGCTTCAAGAATGATCGTGGGTGATGAATTGTATAATGGATCGTGGATTATGAATTGTATAATATGGAAAAATATTCCTCTTTATAAAATTCGATTGTGTGATTTTATCCCACAAAGTTTAAAAAATATATCAGAGCATTTTGCAAATATAAAAAATAAATGAAACATAATTGTAAAAAATCAAGAAAGGTCATATGATAGGGTTTAAGTTACCTCTAGTGTTTTAGATGGCTATGAAATCATCACTCGTAATGTTCTAGATATTTGTTTTAATAAAAATCAACATGAGAAATGGATTAGTAGATAGATGGGTGAGTTACCTGACATTGTTAGTCCCGAGAAGTACTAGCTTCCTTGGATGGATGTCAACCCATGTTTAAAAAAAAGTTAAAAAAAATTGTATTTAAATAAATGTAAATATATATACCTGTAACATCTTTAATGATAACAAGAGCTGAAGCAAAATTTAAGGTCTCAAACAATAAAATTAAGTTGAAGGAGATACCTATTTAAAGTTTTAAACAATCCATTATCAATAGCTTCTTCAAACTCGATGTTCTCTTCTGTAGAGTGTGACGATGTGCCATTTCCACTCTCAACGTTGGGAACAATTTTACTTATAGATGTATTATTCACACCTCTTATTTCGCAAAGGGAGTTCCAATGCGCAATTGCTCTATCAAAAGGAAATGTTTTCATGGAGTAGCGAGATACATAACACCTCATGCAACTTTCTAGATTTTTATCCAACCTATTTATTATTTTTGATTTTATAAATGATAATGCACTGAAAACCCTTTCATCCTCCACAGACCCCAAAATCATTGTTTGGCATAACTCATATAATCTGAAATACTCAATGATATCTTCTTGTAAGATAGAAATTTGATAGATTCCTCACCACACCCTTGTAATAGAACCACTTTTAGAAGGTTCGTCTAAATTTTTATATTGGTTCCTCATTGTTGTTGCAAAATTTGTTGATTGAAAATTTAATAAATCAGCATTCAGTATACCTTTGATTTCCATACCCTTGAACTCTGAAGTCTTTGTGAAATGTTCCATTATTGTTCCCATGGATTTATGGAAATGCTTTCTTATAAAGTCTACACGACCACCTTCAGTATTCCAAAAATTAGGATTCATCACACCCATTGCTTCAAGAATTTTATCTTTGGAGAAACGTTCTCTAATTTTTTATCATAAGGATTCTGAATTTTTTTAAAGCTTTATTCTTGTTTCAACTATAACAGACTCAAAGAGATTACGTTTCAAGGGAACATCTTCTCATTCCAATCCTATAATATCTTGATGTTTTTGCAAAATGAGTAGTGGTATGTCCCTCCCATTAACAGTGATGCGGAGGTGATCATGGATATTAAATCTCAAATAGTTACTAGGATTTTTAAGATCTAATAAAGCTTTCCAATTCTTGAAAACAGGTGTATAAAAACTATATTGGGAACAGTACAAGATATCAAGACTTTGACATACCATTTTTCTCATCCATATAAAATCCACAATATAGATGAATCTCCGCTGTGCATGCTTCATCAGTGTATTGATCACGTGCAACATTGGAAGAATACCAACCAATGTAAGAAATGTATCCAAATAAGTTAAATGGAACAATAAGTCCCTCATCCTATCAAATTAATGACGATATTTGTGCATGAAACCAACCAACGAAGGATACTCCTCATGAACTCTACATGTAGGTTCATACAAAGAGATCCATCTAGTCTCAACATCTTTCAGAAGTGTTTTGCCATCTATAATTCCAATTGAAATTTTTTGGAACTCAAGAAATCGCTTTGGGCTGCTTTCCATATAGGCATGAAGTTCTCTTATAAGGTCTTCAAATTTAGCAACATTTTCATAGTTGCTAAATTTGAAGACCTTATAAGAGACCTTACCATTTTATACTCTAAATTCATTTTGTGAGCCATACCCTGAATTGGTAGCATATATGGGGCCACTATTGCTTGTAATCTAACACACAGCCTTGTTCGGTGACCCTGCATGACATATGCACCATCTGCTCTGACGCATACTAACTTCGTAGTAATTTCATAATTTGTCATTCCAACAATATATTTCAAATGAGAAATAACTATTTTATGTAGGTTTTCGGCATTTCAGTTTTCAACCATTTTCATAACACCCAATAGATGAGGTGTCCTTATATGATTTTCTAAAGTATAGATGTGGATACATACCCATGCAGTGTTTTCGACTGATGTAGCTACATCAATTGAAAGAGAGATAAACTTTGCTTTGTTTACATTCTCTTTCAAATCTTCCTTCTCTATCATCGAAAGGTATTTTTCCATTTCCCATCAACTATTTTTATACCAATGAGACTGAGGTACATTCGGCATTCCATTATATTGATAAAAAAATTTGAAATCGAGGAAATCCGAAACCAGTCTTCCTTTATTTAGTATGTGAAATAAAGTAGAGAATTGTATGAGTTTTGCATGTAGATTTGTTTGATTCATCTTACCAATTTGCAATGTGATACTTCCTCCCTTTTCCACGAGATGTCTAAGTTTTTTCTGCTCCGTTTCATAATCTGCTATGTATTTAACATGCATGCATTCTTTTTCAGTTTTCCACCTGTGTGTTTTGATTTTTTGGCCATCCACCCCCGTTACAGTCAAATATTGTTTTCCATAATGTTTTTATATAGTGTCCAGCTTCATTTGCATTTTTTGTTGCTTTCTCAATTTCCACGTATATATTGTACATGTACATTCAGATGGGATCTCTTCTGAATTAGATTATTGTATAGGTTAGATAAACAGAAATTTGGCTGCCTAATGAAACTTGTATTTCCTGCCAATGGTCCAAATATTCTTGTTCGTTTTCAATGTTTTACTTTTTTGAGTAGAATTTTGAGCAATATCACAATCACCTGGTTTCCTCTTTCATGAAATGGAATTTTAATTTGATTTTTGTGTTCCATTTTGGTGAGTATTTGTACGTGTGATATCTTGATGCACTCTTGGTTGCACCCCAATATGAATAATATCTTTAGGATCTGGCATCTCAACAGTTATATCTTCAAGATCTGGCATATTATCGTAGGTGTCATTTGTTTGATATTATGCAGAATGCATGTCCACCTCAATATTACCTTCCACACAATCAGTATTATGATTCTTTCTGGTGGCAGCTATATGGTTGTAGGTAGTTTCAATATATGTATCAGTAGTGTTTCCAAAATACTTGAACAAGTATGTCTGAGATTTCTTAGTTACTTTTAGGGTCTTTGCATTCTAAGGACTAGAACCTTCCATTATTCTGAAAAGAGTCCTACGTCAGCAAAAGAAGAGTCAAAATTCTTGTCACGTGTCAACTATCGCAATCCTTGTCGCGTGTCAACAATTAACCCCCTTATCACACGTCAATAGCTCGTCAAACATCCATGTCGCATGTCAAAAACATGTCAACTGTCTCTATTACGCGTCAACTCTATCCCTATTGCACGTTAACAACTAACCCCCTTGTCGCACGTCTACAATACCTCCTTGTCACACGTCTGCAATACCTCTTTGCCGCGCGTCAACTATATCCCAGTCACACATCAACAACTAACCCCCTTGTTGCACGTCTACAATACCTCCTTATCGTGCGTTAGTAAATATCATATATCACCCGACTCTAAACTACTAATAGGATAACAGTAATCTCTGGTGCTTAAGAGTATGCGATTTCACGGTATTGGTAATTTGGTAAGCTACTTGTGGTAGTACCATAGTATACTACCTGGTGAATCACCTAGGTTTTTATAGGAGATGTTTTCAAATGTAGGTGAAGCCGACCCCCCAAAAAATATATACTGTAAATTTTAGGCGAACAGGACACCGAACCGCTCCAAAAAAATCACCTTTTCAAATTTTCCTAAAATGAAATTTTTTCCATATTACGAATATTCACCACTAAAATTATCCCTCAATTAATTTCTATTCAATATCATATAAAGAGTAGGGTATTTTTTCATTTTACCTTTTATTATTACTAATGATGAATCATAATGTTAGATTGCTATTACGTACATTAATTAGTAACAAGTGGGCACCCAACACTATAACATATAAAGAGTAAGGCCACATATCTAAATAGTAAACTATGTTTCCTATACACATCTAAATGTTAGGGTTTCCATTGACCTATCATCCAAATCTACACAATATATTGAATAACACATCAAAAATAGTATATATTGCTTATGTTGGCGTCATTTTAGTATGCAAATAAAAAATATATTCAGCTACATGATAAAGGTTTTTGAACATAAATAACAAGTAGTAGTGATTGATTTTGTAGCTAAGTTACTTTGAACAACAATGATAACTCTACTACATAAATGATGCAGAAATTCATGTTTAAATCTGTTCTATAATATTTTATTACTACCATATTTCTTTAGGCATTCTGTCAAATAGTAAATACCTAATATAAGCACATTTAATATAAGAAGATATTATAAAATATAAGAAACTTATAGTGTACAACATTTGAAATGTATTTGTTGTAAATAACATCAATAATTTAACTATATGGAATTACTACTAAATAATACTTACTTCCATTGATGATATCATCTTATTAAGACACAATCGTGTATGATAAGAAAGAAGAAATACTTGATAATTTTGTTGTTGAAAAAAATAGTGTTTTTCAACATTTTTCAAAAGCAAAGCTTATATAATTTTAATCTTGTTGTTCTTTATTACCTTTCATTATATAATTATCTTAGTTTCCTTTCATTATATAATTACATAATTAGCTAATCCATGAAAACAATAATATCTTGCACAGAAGGTTTTTCAACATTGTTGAAAAACAAAGCTTATATAATTTTAATGTTGTTCTTCTTTATTAGCTTACATTATATAATTATCTCAATTTCCTTTCATTATATAATTAAATAATTAGCTAATCCATGAAAACAATAAGATCTTACAAAGAAGATAAAATTAGTCCCATGGCATCTCAAGAAAAAATCAACATTAAAAACTATTCCAAACAACATTAAATGTATATATCCTATTTGTGGTTGTTTAGAGTTATTTTAGAGGAATTTGATCAAGATTTTGAGTTGAGATTATGAATTCACATAAGGGGAGAGGGGAAGGATGTGTAGTAATACACACTCATCTAACCTAAACAAATGATTCTATTAATAAGAGGGAAACTTCTATTTTGGCATCACAACATTGGGATAAGTATATGAAATCATTCTATTAATAAGAGGGAAATTGAAACACTCATTCATTTGTGGATCATATTAATATAGTTTCATTTTTTTATTTGTTTTTAATGGCTTCAAATTATAATGGCATGTACCCTCTTCTTGAATATATCTCTAAGAGCATGTGATTACAATACTAGGGGTTTTTGTTCCATATTATGCACAGTCTTGATCTATCTTCATAGTTATATGGGATTATGAAGTCACATTTATTTGTTTATGTGTATATATTAGGTTTATATATTACCAAAAATTAAGCCTATCAATCAACACTAAATTCATTATTAAATGAATGAGATTTTTAGAGTTGTATAAGTAGACCCACGATGCATGTAAGATATACATGAATATGATAGAGATGTAGAAAAAATACATGATAGGAACACGAATGGTATACGAATGTATAAAAAATAAAATACTCACATATAAGGGAAATGAATGAGGAGATTGTTGTTGCTAAGGAAATTCTTTGCTGGACATAAGAGGCATATGAGTAGGATAGAGTTGTAGTTCAATGATTACATGAGATTCATATGAATGGGATAGAGCTATAGATTGTAAAATTGATTCCAAGAGTGACTAGAAATTGGTAATTCCTGCAAGGATACAGTTTTCTGTACAAGTCCAGACACCACATTTAAATAAATGAATGTCCTGGTGGTCGAAGTTATAATTTGGAAAATGTTGAAAAACCCAGACTATTCAAATTTTCATACATTTTTTAGAGACATTTTTTCAAACATTTCGCAGAGATTCTTTGAGGCATTCTATCAAACAATTCCCTAGAGACCATATTTCACAGAGACATTTTGTCAAACATTTTATGAGAACTACATGGAATAAGATGCAACTCAAGCCAAGAAGTAAGCCAGGTTAGATTATTACATGTCAAAGTTCTGAGAAGTGCTGTTGATTTTCTCTTAGTAGGCATGGTTTTCTACAAGGCATTTTGTCAAACAGTTTCATATCAAAACAAAAAAGTCCTAAATGTATTATCTAGGCCATGTCATATCAAAACACCAACATGAGCTCAAGAGTGAAAACAGTGGCACCCACTGTAAGGTCGAAGAACCTCGAGCCAAAGAATCAAGCTTAGAAACAAAAATGGTATGAGGACAAGGTATGGATTTCAAGGATTTCATATTGCATCTTGTGAAAATACATTGTGAAAACACAAAATATTAAACAAAAAAAATAGGTGGGCATCCATGGATATGCAACAAAAACACAACAATACCAGTACAAAAAGAATGCAAACACAAAAACAAGAAACCCTTTCAGAAAACATGAAAAATAAAGGAGTGGGTATGAGCGCTAATGAAAAATGTGAATGGAAGAATTCAGATCCTGCTCCTTTCTCCTGATCTAAGCACCTTCCTTACCCTTCAAACTGTATACAGTGGTGAGGAGCTCGAATGATCTCAAGATGCCATAGACAACCACCTTCCTTCACTCATGATTCTTATTTATACCGCTTACAATGGAGGAAAAACTTGATTACAATGGCGATCGTGGCTCAAGCTTTTGGTTCTTCTCGTGATTTCCGATAGGTTGAAATGATTCAAAGGTACCGGGGAATAATTCATTGGCACGGAGGGCCGGTGGGCACAAAGAACTATAATTCAAATTGATCTTTCCTGACATCCATGTCGATCGGTCCACATCAGAGTGTGTTCCACCCATATGTCAATCGTTGCGTCAAGAGATGGGTCTCGATAATTGGTTTCCGGGATGACATCATAAAGCTAGCTACGGGCATGGGGCATGGGCTATGGGGACCATGAGAGGCAGGGCACCATACATAGGTGCAAAATAAGTGAAGGGTAGCCGCTCCTATTTGTGTCTACACCTATTTATTAAAGTAATAATTAGTATAGTATGTAAATCATACAAAATTAAAAATCAAGATAGAGTAATCTTTGGTGCATGAATTCCTGATAAGGGCCACCAAACAAATTTGCCACCGAACGCATAAAAAAATGCCATAGTTTTTTAACAAGACGTTTCTTAATGGGTTCTTAGTACAATCCAAGTTCCGGTGATTGATGGCCCCTACACACTGTTGAAAAAAATCCATAAAAAGTACAATATTTACTATTTGACATATCATTTTAACCTTGTACAGGCTGCCACGTCAGTTTTAATTATAATCATGGCTAATTGCATTGTTATTATAATGGTATAATAGTAAAGGACAACTCCACCAAATACTTATGGCTGGCTAATTGATTTATAAAGTTACTAGTTGTACCTTAAAAAATTGTCAATAAGCTTTGAGATAATGATAAATAAGTTGTTGAATATGTAATATTTAAAAAAGAAACCAGGAGACTTAAGGACCAAGGTTCCCATCAGGGATGAGATTTGATGGCTGACACCACCTGTCAAACAAAAAATCTATTGAGTTAAAAGATTTTAAACAATCTGTCCATCTTTATTAATTTTTTTATTAGGTCTGATATTATATATTTAGAGTGTTGTTTTCGATATTATATATATATATTTTTGAAAGTCATGAAAAATATCAAAGAATTTTTAACTAACCTTATCTAATGTATGACTGAATCTAAAACAAATATTCAAATATTTATCCTTATTATTCATACGTTTAGTATCTTAATAATATTTTCAAAAGAAGATAAATTTTTTGAAGACTCAGTGCAATTATAAAAAGATAAGTAAAGTGTTTGAATATCTATTAGTCCTAAAATCATAATCATCATATTATATTTTACCTTTGTAATGTTTGCAAGAAATGTAATATATAAAATTATAATTAACTATAAATGTTATATTTAGGATTATGAGGATCTGCTTAAGTTGTGCAATTTTTTATAATTCACATATCTTACCTTAATTTTTCTAGAATAATCATTATCTTAAAAACTATATCAAAGTAGTATAAGATGAGATTTGTTAGGAAACCACATAATTTGTAACAATGAATATGTAAAAAGTTGACAGAGATAGAGATAAAATAAATATATAACATACCAAACATGCAAGAGATAAACACCAAATTTACGTGGTAAAACTCCACTTGACTATTTAATGAAACATCCACAATACAAGATATAAATTTTTTTAAAATCACATATCTAACAGGACTAAAATCACATTCTTGATTTTCCCTCTTTAATTAGTAGCTCTACAATGTAATTTAAAAAAAATAAAAAATGAATGTGAAATAATTCCCCCCATGTACAAATGCTAAGGACATCCCAACAACCTTACCCTTGAAAGACAAGGGTATAATTTATCATGAGTTTTGATAGCTATGACAAGTGAATTTACGGTCCACATAATATTGAAAATGAAACATGATTTAATGGTTTGTATGTACATTGAAATTAAATGCATGGCGTTGTTTCTCTAATGTGTAATTAGAGCAGGTAAGGTAAATTGTGAATCCTCAAATTCCTAATTCCATTCTTGCACAAAAGAAAACATGTACATTCGCCCAAAGAATTCTAAAACTTCGTACTTAAATGTTGAGAAAATATTGTGTGGCATTTTTATTTTAATCATTTAAGGATTAGATTTGTTGTGACTTCTATGGAATTTGAGAATTTCCTCGGCCTAGAACTTCAAATTAAAAATCCCTGTCAAGTCATAAATTAGTGAGCTTCAATAGGATAAGAATTTCAATAGCAATTACTTGTGGAACCCATAGATTTACCACTTAAAGTTTGTTGATATGCATCACATTACCATATATTTTCCAATTAATTTTATTCAAAGGCCTATAGATTGTTAATTGTCGGCCAACATTCGACTGGTAGTAAGGGGTAAATTAGTATTTGGGTGTAATTTAGGAACTTATTTATGATGGAGGATTTGGTATTTATATTATCATGTTTAATATACCCTTTTTGAGCTCGACATGAGATCTCAATCTGCTCCTATCACCAAGTTCCACCATCCTTCGAATGGCTCAGTTCTGCCTATGCCCAGTTCTCCAATATTAACCATCACAATGCTACTATTACTCAATCGATTAGATGAGCTCCCTCATGAATTACTTGTCACTTAAACTGACATCAAACCCATTTTTTATGTGACTCCATTCAAATCCCTTCACGAGTCAATTTTCACCTTATAAACACCTTCAAGTCATTATCTCAATGCAACCCGATCTTCATTCCCTTTAATGCATACCTCGATTGATATGTCAACGATGATGCCAAGACATACATTGATTTTCAAGCTCGAGCACTTGAGTCACGTTACTATAACCCGCGAGCCATTTCCTGAGCTCCATTATCACTGCTAAGTCGAAATCTCTCTAACTCAGTCGTTCGCTATTTGAATCTTAATGTAATCTTCCAAGTTATCCCCCAGTGTAACCTATCAACTCATAAATAACCTTTAGCTCACCGAGTAGCTCGACGAGCTATTTCTATCTCAATGCCATGTTATTTCTTAAATATGACCCTATCCTAATTATTTATATTCTGGGTCTCTTTCTCGAAATCTAAGAGTTATGGAAACGTAAAAAAAGATTTTGAACATAAATTATAAAATTTGATGATTACTTGTTTGTGTTGAATGAATGCAGGCCTGCTGAGGGCTAATTTTTTTCTCTGAGCAAACTTGAAACCTTTAAGACCCAAAATGAAGAAGGATGGATCGAGATGACTCTGAAACAACCTGGAACAACATAAAGGTTTGCTAAACATAAAATTTTGACCGAAATGTCCTAGAATACCTCATGAAGGATTTGGTTTTGTCTTAGGACATAATAGGCTCCCGTTGTCCAATTTTGTCCAAGAGGGAGAAAATTGATAACACATGTGTGGTGACCTCTCAGGGATGCTTGCCTCTTAAGCATGATTCTAGTAGCCTTCAACATCCATTGGGCATGGAGTCACTGATAAACCCAAAACTGATCCTGAACTCAAAGTAGAATATTTGACCTTATCCTGAAATCTAACGATGTTAAACATGAAGCACATTGAAACCCATAACTATCTGGAATGGAAAACATACTGCAAAGATTTGAGTAAAACATCTCCTAGTTTCTGAGATCATGGAAATCTATTAAAATTGAATTTTTCTTCTTCTTATTTTGAAAATTCCACTTCCGACATTCTGTGCAATGAAAATGATGAAACACAATGCATGCCAAAACTAAAAATCATACATGCTTCAAATAAAACATGCAAAGTGCTCTAAATACTTATTTTTCTAAAAGAAAACCTATTCCTATTCTATGCTAATCGGAGGCACAGGTGAGCTAAACAAACACTGCAACGACTAATACTGAGAGTGAAAAATTAAAAAAACCCAATTTTTCACTTGGTTCACCAAGGCATCAACTAGAAAGAGAAAGAATGCCTCTTCTGCATTTATCTTGTAGAGGCATAACAACTGATCCTTGGGACTGAGAAACTCATCGTCACATTCTAAAGTGAATGTGAATCACTGTGAATTTTTGTTTGGATTCAAAGAAGCCAAATACCTCATGGGACATGGTGTGACCTTTTTAATATCCCTGCTACTTCGAGATTTAAATTTGACAAGAAAGTCTACCTGAAGACTTCCCCGTATGAAAGGTGTTGCATTGACGTTTTATCCCTCTTGTTTCCCATTCACAATAAAATGATCTTGCACATGGATTATTGGCACCAAAGTGATATTTCCTTCATTTCCCTTTCCTTCCTTAAAAAAAAAGAATTCATCCCCAACATGCAGCTACTTTGGACCACTTGTAGCCTCTAATGGAATCACTTGAAAATATTTGCAAGTGTTTGAAGAGTATTGCTCATATAGGAGTCCCACTTTCATCTGAAAGCAAATTTGCTCTACATTTCTAACCTCGTCATCCCACACAAAACTTGTAAAGTCAGATTCATCCACCTCTTTCTTTCAAGTACCATTAGGAGTAGCACGATCTTCAAAAACATTCTCCTCCAAAATTGCTTCATTAGCCAACACATGTTGCATAATTGAGAGCAAGAAAGTCTCCATGATATAATTTCTGTTAAATTCTTCTGAATTTGTCCTAACTTCTCCAGTGTCTTCCTTTGAAACAATAATTTTTTCACCATAGCCCTCTCCACCCTTAAAAATAAATTTTTTAAGATCAAATGCATCTAAGAAATCATATTTTTAACATAAGGAAGAAGGAGAAGAATTTGAAACTTCCTCCATGGTATAATCTACACTTGAAACTTCTGAGTCCACCATGGAAAGAATTCCGCTATGGTCAGCTGTGGCATTTGATGAGGATATTGGAATGTTTTTGTAATGTTTCATAAATGTAGAAATTTCTTGACATGCCTGACAATTAGGATCATTGTACTCATAAGAGTCACCTTGTACAATTGAGAGTTTTTCTTCTTCATTTTGTACATGCTCTTTTTTAACCGACTTTACAACTTGTGTGGAATTGATAGTCTCCACAAACATAGTGCCAACATGTATGCTACACTTTGAACGCATAGATTGATGCTCATCATCCTCTTGTAATTGTTCTTGTGAAAATTCAGTCTCCACCATCTGCTCTTTAATTTCAACCTTGGATAGAGGACGAGTTAGGAGGGGAACTTGCTTACGTTCAATCTTACACTCCACTCCTTTAGATTCTTTGCAAGCTCGTCTTTACTAGGTTCCTTCTCCTAATTTTATTTTCTATAATCATACTCTTGGTCTTCCCAAAATTAATTCAGGACTATAAGAGGAGAGGTTGGTTGGGGTTGAATTGTTACCCTCAATGTTTGAGGTGGTGAAAGAGGTACAACCTCTTGTCTTGATGGTCTTTGTAGAAAAGAATGAATCTTAGAAGAATGAGGAACATAATATTCATGGTGGAATGGTAAGATATGGGATGCAAAAATGGGATTCTCAACATGGGAAGTAGATGAAAAGTATGGGATTTAGGTTCTATACTAAAATGATATTGGTTGAGAAATATGAATAGGAGTCTAAGGTGGTGGTGCAAAATCAACCCATCAACAAGATTACATTACATAAAACTCATAGGCCTCTATTTCTTTGATCCAACCTTCAAGATAAGGCAAAATTTTAGTCATAAAAGTAATCTTTTCCTACAAGCTGTAAAAACTTGGCATAGGGCCAACCCATGGACAGGCTATATTGAAGCCAATATTGAATACATTCATTTGAGTTATGGATTTAGGTTTTACCATGCCTGGTTCCAGTTTATGCATCTTAAGTTTGAAATTTACATCTTCTTCTGTAGGATAGCCTCCATCATCTCCATGTGCATGTTCTTGAAAGGCTACATAGTTAAGTGAACAATCAAACTGACCATGGATCTTCTCTTAGAGATTTGCATGCTGCTGAGTTTTGTCATAAAATTGAGTTGGAGGTGGGTTAAAATAGCCTGAAGATGGAAAGTACTACTATTGATGCAAGTGGGAAATCAACTATGGAAATGAAACCATGTTGCATAGCTTCATGAATGGAAGAAAAATGGAAATATTTGGAAGAAAACAGATGGAAATGGGTGTAAAAAAGACAATATGCAACACAAAGAGTTGGTTACTTAGACCAATGGAGTCATCAGTTGTGCTTGGGTATACCTCCTAAGGAATAAATTTCACTAAGACCACAACAACTTAATGAAAATAAAGTGGAAACAAATACACACACCTATAAAAAATGTGACTCTTGTCTCACCGGGCATCCGAATTTTTTTTATCCCTAAATCATTGCACCCTTAGAATGGCCTGAAGGTGAACACAAAATTTAGTGTGATTGAGTAACATGGGATCACCTCTCAAGTGGTAGAACTTGGGCTCGTGGTGAAATTCTAGAGAAGGAGGACTTCCTATTCCTAAACTAAGTACTACACTACTCCTAATGCATTAAAAATAGCTACCTAGACCTATACTAACATTTCAAGGGATTAGGGAGAGAGATTTGCAAGAAACAAAACCATAAATTATAAGTGGTGATGCCAATGAAGAGAGATGATCATGAGGAAGAATGAAAGTGCATTACAAACCCAACTGCATACAATACTCCATTCCTAGATAAGAAAAACAACCTCCAAAACTTGTAAAGGAAATATTGGTTATACAGTTCATCTGTAAACATGAGAGAGGAAAATAGAAGCAACAAGATTATGTAAGGACATATAATCAAAAAACATTATTTCAATTACTTCAAGCACTTGCACAATGCACCATTACAATAGGGAAAGGCATATCCTACCATTACAATTTTGAGAAGAAAGGCTTGAAAGCCTACAATTTCACAACTCAGCTGTTGAAGAGAGGGGAAGCTTGGAATAATGTCTAAATTTTTTTCTTGGGAATAAGCACCCCTTTACATTTTCTATAAAATTATGAGTTTTTGATATAAAGAAGGAAGAATCCCTAAAAACTAGGCAAGTCTGTAGCAAAACAGGTCAACCATGTTTTCCTCATTAATTGTAATTCCACCTTTTGAGGCACTATTCTTGGAATGAAGAAGTATTTCCATTTTGGAAAACCAAAAAATCTAAAAATCCATTTTCTAATGATTCCACTGCGTAGCTCTCATTTTCCCAATTCCATCAACTATAATTTTGTGATAAACGGACAACCGGGGAGGAAGTTATAATTTGTTGAGCAAAAGTCATTTTTTTAGTATCCTGGGCATTGCTTAACCAACTATCTAATAAGGTCTCATAAAAAATTCAAATTCTTTCATAAAATAATTAAAATTAACATTTTTAACAATTTTTTTCAAAGCTCCTCGTGCCTTTAGTGTGAACCAAGCTCAACAATTATCGCACCTCCATCGAGTTAATTACATTAAACATTCCCCACTTTGTAATCTTTGACCGAGCCAATCGCATTATTCCCACCAGAATTTGTAATCTTTTACATTGACTGACATTTTTTGACACCTGACAACTTCATAATTATTCCCACTAAACCCCTTGCTTGATCCTTGCATTGTTGTCCAGTTCGGAATTAGGTTGACTTGCCTATACTTAAATCGACACACCACTACAAATATTCGAGAAGTTCCATGTTTTCACTGAATACGGACTCGCACTCCAGCAACTATCTCGGAAATCACTCATACATGACCTCACATTGGCACGTGTGTTTTGTAAACTGAATCCCAAATGAATTGCCATGTTAACATTGACTCGACACAACTCCAAAAAAATCCTCATGCGAAACCTGAAATCAAAACACCTCCAAAACCTGAAAATCTGAAACTCTGAATTTCAGAGTTTCAGGTTTTCAGGCTTCGGGTTCTTCTTCACATTTTTTTAAACTCATTGGGATGAGTTACGAATTACAAATCACCGAAAGCACGAAAGGCTATGTATAAAATTAACTCTGATATAGCTCCTGCATGGTTTCCTTGATTTGGCTCCATTTTGGAAAACACCTCGCCATTATGCCTGAGTCATCCTTGTATGCTTCCACTTCATTTCTATAAAATGTCTCACCGAGTCATATGTGGTGCCGACCACTTCTGCCTCAACTTTTTGTTCTATACTGAGCTACCTGTAATGTTCTCCATCCTTCATCACTTGATTCTGACTCCACACACAACCTTATCTGGGCTTTTTGAATATCCAATACTTTCCATACACTTAGCCATTGAGTTGCTGACGCTATTCATGCCCATTTCACAGTGTGCCTCTTTAAGCGTTTTGACCTATCGAATGAGTCAGATTTTTTTTCTGTGCCAACTCCTCACCTTCAGACTCATATCCATGGCTTCCTATGATGCCAATCGATTCGTTATTCCCCTGAGCTCACCTTTGTCTGACTTAACCTATGCCATTCTAACATCCATGTCATGGCTTTGCACATCACTCGAGTTATTTTTCATTGTGGATCGGCTGAGTTATTTTTCATTGTGGCTCGACTAGCTAGAAACATGAGCTCTGTGTTCGAGTTTCCTTCACCTCTTTGGATTTGGATTCAATGAGTCATTGTATCACAAATTCTGATCTCGACTAAGCTCCCTCAACATTCGAACCTCCTATCTGCTGCCTATGCCATGTTGCAAGTTCCCGACTCGAGAATCCAATCCCACGGGCTTGATCTCAACTCTTCCCTACATTATGGCTTGAATCATTCATCAAAACAATGCAAAAAACCACCCCTTCAAGCTTCAAGCCCCAATTTTTTTCGTGCATTCTTTTACCATGCGCCAATCTCTTCCATTTTTTCATGTCGTGCTCACAAATCAGACCAAGCCTGGTTCCACGTATCGCTTGAGGATCTCACTCAATAACTCTCCACATATTTCATGAGCTCAAGCTCTAGCTGAATGACATGTTATTCTTTTACTTGTGCAGTGGATATTTGTTGAATCATTGACCAAATGACTTGGGCTCCCTTATTAATGAATCCAAGTTGTTTCATATACCCTTTGTGAGCTCGACACGAGCTCTCATTTTGCTCCTGTCACCAAGTTCCACCGTCATTCGAATGGCTCAGCTCCACCTATGCTCAGTTCTTCGAGATCAACCATTGAAATGCTACTATCACTCAACTAATCAGATGAGCTCCCTCACAAAATCCTTTCTGCTTCAACCGATGTCAAACCCATTATTTGTGTGATTCCATTCGAAGCCCTTCACGAGTCGATTTTCACCTTATAAACATTGTCGAGTCATTAGCTCAACGCAACCCGATCTTCATTTCCTTTAATGCATACCTCGGTTGATATGTCAATGATGATGTCGAGACATACGTTGAGTTCTAGGCTCGAGCACCTGCGTCATGTTACCATAACCCCCAAACCATTTCCCGGGCTCCATTATCACTGCTAAGCTGACATCTCTCCAATTCGG
Organism: Taxus chinensis; assembly: GCA_019776745.2. Taxonomy (NCBI): domain Eukaryota; kingdom Viridiplantae; phylum Streptophyta; class Pinopsida; order Cupressales; family Taxaceae; genus Taxus; species Taxus chinensis. Next base: position 753,414,740 of record CM034151.1, read on the forward strand.
TCGTTCTCTATTTGAATCTTAACACAAGCTTCCAAGTTATCCTCCCAATGCAACCTATCAACTCATAACTCACCTTTAGCTCGCTGAGCATCTTACCGATCTGCTCGGCGAGCTATTTCTAACTCAATGCCATGATACTTCTTAAATTTGAGCCTATCCTGATTTTTGATAATCTGGGTCTCTTTCTCCAAATCAGAGAGTTATGGAAACATAAAAAAACCTTTTAAACATAAATTATCAACTTGATTATTTTTTGTTTGTGTTGAATGAATGCACGCCCGCTGAGGGCTAATTTTTTACTTTGAGAAAACTTGAAACCTTTGAGACCCGAAATAAAGAAGGATAGCTCAAGATGACTCTGAAACCACCTGGAATAGCATAAATGTTTTCTAAACACAAAATTTTGACCGAAATGTCTAGGACTACAACATGAATCATTTAGTTTAGTCTTCGGATATAATAGGCTCCCGTTGTCCAATTTTTTCCAAGAGGGAAAAAATTGACAATAGGTTTTTTTTAAAGTGATGAGAAATAAAGTGTGTTTTTCGACACGTTGAAAAACACACTGTGTTTTTAAGCACTTTAGAAAATGTAATTTGGATTATAACAAGGTGCAAACTATGATTATTTTCCTCCTTTTTGTAATTATTGAAGCCACATGAAGTAATTATCAGGTGGAAAAGATTTTTTTTTTCAAAGTGATGAGAAATAAAGTGTGTTTTAAGACACGTTGAAAAACACATTGTGTTTTTGAGTAATATGAAAAAAGCAAAATTGTTTTCCACAAGGTGCAAACCACAATGATTTTCCTCCTTGTTGTGATGATGCAATCCATATCAAGTAATTACCACAAGGATAAAGATTGATTTTTTCAAAGTTCTTAAAAATACAGTGTGTTTTTCAACAAGTTGAAAAGCACACTGTGTTTTTCAACACATCGAAAAACTCAAGACCATTTTCCACGAGGTACAAACCATGTTTCTTTTCTTCGTTGTAATGATGTAATTCAAATCAAGTAATTATTAGGTGGAGACGGGTTGTTTTTTTTAAAGTTCTTAAAAAAACTCAAGACCATTTTCCACGAGGTACAAACCATGTTTCTTTTCCTCGTTGTAATTCGTATAATTATGAGTTTATTTATGGGTAAATATTATATTTGAATAAATCATTTAATAAATTGATTAGTGTATTATGAATAGATATATTTCAATCTAAGTGCAATATAAATATCTATAAACATTTGACTAGGGATAAAAAGGATGTAGAACAATAAATAACACATGATTAGTTTTCAAAACAAAATCAATACAAAAATATCTAGTACATACGGTTTATATTTATCATGTTCGTAGGAGTGACAAGAAGATGATCATCCAAGATAGAGTTTAGATTTATCATGTTCTTTGGAAGTGTCAAGAATATGATCATCCAAATCTTAACGTAAAATTGATTTTTATGAGACGCAGGAAAACTAGAAAACTTACAATTATGAGAACCAAAAAGTGTATAATGTACACTTGACATTTCAAGCATACCTAAACCATACACTTGACATTCCAAGTAAGATTATTCACTTCAATTTAAAATATGTTATTACAAGTAGATTTGTCAACACGAGGGTTTCAAAAACTCTCTCAAGTTTCTAAAACTTCATTACAATCAATGGTAAAATGTACTTCTTTAGCTTTCCCTAAATGGGATGCTGAAGTTCAAACCAGAAGGAAATAATAAAATGTTTTGGGATTTTCATTTTATCAGATATACTAATATTTCTTGGTATTTAACAAGTCCATCAATATCATATAGTATTGTGAATGAAATTCCAATAATTGTTATAGTTTATTCACTAAAAAACATTGTAATGTATATGTAGTATGAAAATTACATGCTTCAACGAGTACTTGAATTCCCTAGAATTAACTCCTTTTCAAACAATAATGAATTTCTATATTATGTAGATTAATTAGGGTACATGTGCATCTATAGATGATTTGAACTCATATTAGAACACTATTGACACACAAATAAACAAACTGATATATAACTATAAAAAATATGAATAAGGTAGACCATGGGTCACATGGATAAATTTGGAAGAGAACGGGGACTATTTTCTCATAACCATGTACTTTACCAAAACCTTTTGGACTTACGTTCCTTGTCAAGTGCACTAACCTAGCAAAAGTCTTATAACAACACAAGATAATTTAAAAAATAAATAAATAATCAAAGGGGGACCTTATGAATACCATAAACGATTGGAAATGATAATTACACCAATACAATCCTAAATTAGACAAATGATTATAACCCATACTTAGTGAATTTGACATGAATATTTAAATATTCTTGGACATTGTTAATTTTTAATTTTTAACTAGACTTCACTGATTGGATTCAAATAACCTTGAAGACATTTCATTTGAGGGGTTGTGAAGATTTTAGAAATTCGTTACCATTACACATTTGGTACCTAAATATAATTTGAACATAAATGAATTTTAATAATCTAAAATTGCTATAAAATATATAAAAATTACTAATTTTAAAAATATAATCCATAGAAACACATTTCAATACTATGGAAAACATATTTAATCCATTGCAAAACATATTTAATATTTAAGCTCCTGTGAATCAAGATTATATTTGAACAACAAAATGAAATATAGTTAAGCTCGTGTGAATCAAAATTCATTAGAAATTAAATACTTATATAGGTTTTTTTCAAACATTTCTTAAGTCTTTTAGTACAAAACATATAAAAATAGTAACTATTTTTTTTTTAGTAGCAAACATGGAGCTAATTCCATTTGCAATATTTTTTGCAAAACTGTTTGGATCTATTGCCAGTTTTATGACTGGAACTCCCATGTTCCTTAGCTTATGTGGAGGCTCATACTTCTGGGCTTCATCCATTGTTTCATAAGCTAGACCATATCCTCATGAATGGGAACCTAAAGTGTGGAACTTAGAAAAATAAATAACAGAAGTTTTCAGCAAATTGAGTCAAGCCTTAACCATGGATACAATTTTTGGTTTTGGCGGCATATTATGTTGATGGTGGTCTATGTAGACCACAAATGTGGACCTTTTACAAGATTCCTCCCTTTGAAATTTTGGAGTAGTCAACATTATCCCAATGGGATTCAAAGGAATAGAGCTTTGGGTATTCATTTTCACCATGAAGAAGAGAAACTAAATACAACAATACACATGTAAACATAAATATACAATTAATGTTAGTACGATACATGGAAAATCTGATATACATCATCCAATATGATAAAATAATCACAATATTAGAAAGCTAATATCCATGACAAATTCAAGTATCAATAGATGCCAACGACTATCCTTCACTCAAAATTCACCCTCCCATAACATCACAACCATCCATTGAAAAAGGGACGGTTATGATATTATGGGAGGGTACATTTTTGAGTGAAGGGTAGCTTCGGCGGGCAGCTTTAAAAACCTTTACACAACACAGTATATCACCCAACTATCGATGTGGAATCTTAAGGAACAATCCCCTTCAACAAGCAACTATAGTTGGGCTTATCGATGTGGCATCCTAATGGGAAAGCCCCTTCAACATGCACCGATTGCTGTCTTTGCAGAGGTAATTTCTCCCATATGCCGAATTCATAGTGAGAGTATGATATCACATAATTTTTATAGCTTCAACTTTTATCATGAAAAATATAACTAATAAACAATTTTCTATATACAAATGGTATATGCACATCACTATTATCTAAAATATAATGAGTACCGAAAAATCAAACTTAATCTAATGTTATTTCATTTAACACAACTAAGATCTCTCAATCATATTAAGAAATTACCAAACTTTTAAAATTAATTATATTATGAAAAAATTAAAACTAGTTGCAACTATGTCTATTCAAAGATAAATTACTAAATCAAACCAAAATAGTACATGAATAATAAAATTGGAACAATCACAATAAATAGATAACATAAAAAAATAAATAGCAATGCACTTACTCTCATATGTAATTTTTAAAGAATAAATACCAATCCATTTAGATAACATAGAAAATGAATATTTACATTTCAAAGTCATTTATTATGCCATAATACAAATAATAATGACACAACTTACAAAACAATTATTTTAAAATTAGGAGTATGTTCATCTATAAAACAACTCAATTATCCATAACATATGAGGTGAGATTTATATTCAAAATTAACTGAACGAACAAGTAATAGTATCATAAATAAAAAATACTTATATTCAATATTTTTTATTGATTTGTACCCAAAAAATAGAAGTATAAATCAATTCTACAACTTCTATACTAATAATAAAATCATATCAAAATAAGTGTACTTTACGAATAATTTAATAGTTTCATGAGAATCCAAATCGGTCAATAATAATATATTTGCGTCATTCTCTAGATTGTAGAAAAAAATATTTATGTGAATTTGGGATTTTGGTATGCGGGAGTTAATGTTAATCACTAAATATTAATGAACTTTTAATGCCATCAATTTTTTATTTTTTATTTTTATTTTATTTTATAGAGATAGGTTACAAGACAAAAGAGACATGTTATTACAAGACTTTCAAATCACAATAGGATAAGTTTACAAGAATATGCTATCCACAATCAACCATATAACATAGTTACAATGAGGTGTAATATATACAATGATTTTGAGGATAAAAGAGACAAAGTCACCACTCCAACTAAAACTTCATCCTTCAGTCTCCACCTTGAGTGTTCTTCTAAGAGTGTTAAATCAAGAGATATGGCTTGTTTACCACCCAACCAATAGGCATCATCACATGCCTGTCCATGGTTGGAAGCCATGCTAGCCTACCCCAAGCCCATGGGAGAGAGGAAAAAACTACCACAATGTGCACAAGTATAAAGGGAATAAAACACAACAAGAAATACATAAGGCCATTTAACCACTTAGACATACTACACATGATAAAATAACAACATGAGGATAATAAGGTCAACCTCACAAGGGGGAAGAGAATAAGTAGGATGCCCAAATCAAAGGTGTCCAACCATAGGAGCACTAACAAAACATATTTACAAAACTCCTTATACCCCTTAATCATTCATCCTCCTTATTCCTCCTTTATGTCAAAGAAATCCTTCTTGGGAGGATTTTCAAACCCAAAAGGGTTTCCTCACCAAGAATGGGGAAAGGTTCAAGACATATGGACCTTTCTCCCACCTCAAACCATATGAGGGGATGATAAGGAACCTTCATGGATTGACCAACAACCATGAGGTTTGAGAGGGAAATCCCTCTCTCTTCCCCTACATTCTCCAAAAACCATCAATCCAAATGATGGTGGAGAGAAAACAAAGAAAACAACAAGAACAAGCAAACAACTACATTCACCATACAACTACATTCAGCATACAACTTCACAACACATAATTTCACACACATCATTTCATTGATCAAAGCATAGTTACAAGATAAGCACAACTAAGAAATAAAAAGGTTAAGAATCCTACCTCTACAATGCTTTCCAAGACTCTAAGCTTTTCCCTTTGTCCAAGCTCACCTCCAAGCTCCCAAAATTCTCCAAGTTCTCCCAAAAAAAATGAGCCAAGAAGACCCCTACCTTCCACATGAGGAAGAATAAGAAGAGGAACCCAAAAGTTTCCTCACCAATGGGAAAGTGACAAGTGTCACCCCTCTCCTCTCAAGAGTCAAAGATTCCAAAAACCAAATAAGTAAGAGTAAACTCACCTTTGATCCCTTATCACCCAAAATACTAAAAACTAAAATAAAACAAAGTGGAGCAACTTTTAACAAAAACACACAAACCAATCATCTTACATGGATGGTGATTAAAAAGGGAAAAATGGGAGGGAAACTCCATCCAAATATTGTAAATAATCCCCCCTACCTATTAGGTAGGGTCCAAGGGCCCATTTTCATGCTAAGGAAACTTCCAAACTCAAAAAGGGTCCCTAAAAATGCCCAAAATAACCCAATTTCGGGTTTGGCATGCTTGGGCACAAGGTTAGAGGGTGTAGGGTCTACCCAAGGTTCACATGTGGTCCCTAATCCCTTCTACCAACACACACACACTTACCCAAAACCATCACTTAAATAAGATGAGATCATTAAACCCCTAAACTAGTTTACTTAATAAAACACACAGTAAACATAATTAATTTTACAAGACATAATTACATTACAAATTGAGGGTTCACCCATGGTGCCCAAATAAATACACCTATTCTAAGGGGCCTCAAACATTTAGCATGGTTAGGACTCAGCACGTGGGCCGCTCATGCACAATTGCGTAGCTGCCTTGAAACCCATGCTCTCCTATACCTGTCAACTGCACACTCATAGTACACATTAACCGTATCTGCCCAATATAATAAACATCATCTACACATCACAAATTCAATCAAACTTATAATGTCCTAACATTATTAAACAATTGATAGTGTAATGCATATAATTATTCACATAGTTTGCCACAAATCATCCATAGATAAAATTACAACAACATACACTTAGGCTAGCATGAAAATTACCATTATTAAATCCAGAAAACTATATCATTAATCAAATCGACCACAAGAGCCAACATCTAACCAATAAATCTTTCATATAACCTTGTTAGTGTCATCAACATCATAAGAAATATATCAATATACAAATCTAGTCTAATTGGCTCTACGTGCCCAAAATATCATAATGTCCATGAGGATAAAAATAACATAGTAAAATGTCCAAAATCTATCAGAGTCTCAATCAAAACATATCTATGCATAAGGGAACCAACAAATAACTGGAGCTATAAAAAAACGTGGGCACTACATCCCCCTCTCCTAGAATTAGACTTTCTCCTGGAAGTCATTATAAGAGATAGGGATATCTAGCCCTCAGTGGTGTAGCATCCTCCTAGGTAGCTAATGACTCGTCATATCGGTCCCACTGGACTCTAACCTGGTCCAAATCTTGACCCCGAAGGGCCAACCTCTAGTGCTCCAGTATGCGTATAGGCTCCAGTCTCCACTACCCTCCATCCTCTACCTGTAATGCCGACCAATCCAAAACATGAGAAACATCTGGCACATATCTACGAAGTACAGAAACATGAAAAACATCGTGTGCCCGTGCAAGGCGTGGTGGCAAATCTAGACGATAGGAAACTGGACCGATGACCTCAAGAATATCAAAAGGCCCCACAAAATGAGGTGATAGCTTAGAACCCTTTCCATAATGGATCAGAATCTTATGAGGACGAACCCTCAAGAAGACTTTGTCACCCAAAGAGAAGTGACGATTGATCCTCTTGGTGTCTGAATACGTCTTCTGGTGTGCTCTAGTATGCTCAAGACGCTGCCGAATTAGAACAACCTACTACTCTAAATCCTGAAGATAAGCTGGCCCCAAAATAATCCTGTCATCTAGTCTGTCCCAGCTTAAAGGTGTCCTGCAAGGTCGTCCATACAAAGCCTGATAGGGAGCCATGCCAATGGATCTATGATAACTGTTATTGTAGGAAAAATCAACTAAATGCAAATAATCTTCCCACTTCTTCTGCTGGTCCATCACATACATCCTCAACATGTCCTCAAGAACTTGATTAACCCTCTTTGTCTGTCCACCTGTCTCTGGATGATATGCCGAACTGAAATTAATCTGTGTACCCAAAGCATCCTGAAAAGAAGTCCATAAAACTGATGTGTAGATGGTGTCTCTATTATTGATGATCATCTTCGGGATCCCATGCAATCTAACAATGTCCTCCATAAACACTTTGACGATGGCCTGTGCATTATAGGTAACCTTGGTTGGCGATAAATGCACAACCTTGGTCAACTTATCCACAGTGACCATAATGGAATCATGACGATAAGAGGACATAGGAAGTTCTACTATGAAATCCATGGAGATCACATCCCATTTCCACTTGGAAATGTCATGAGGGTATAAGATTCCTGCGGGATGAAAATGCTCTGCTTTGACTCTCTGACACTCAAGATAACGTGCTACAAAACTTGCTGTCCCGACAAAGACTCAGCCAATAATATAACTCTCTCAAATCGGCATGAATATTCTTCACTCCTGGATGTGCTGCGTATGGGGCTCGATTAGCCTCAGTAAGGATGAAACTACGTAGATCACCTACCTTAGGCACATAAATGCACCTATGGAACCAAAGTAAACCATTTGACTCTAACATGCATCTTGAATATCTACCCTCAAAAGAACCATGCAAATCCAACATCTTCCTAGCACCCTCATAAAACCTATCCTCTAGAAGATGCTCAAGTATCCTGCCTCTCAAATCTGACTGCAGTGTCAAAGAAGCAAGCACATGCCATCATCTACTAAGTGCATCTAAAACAACATTTTCCTTTCCTTTGATATACTGTACCTCCATGTCATACTCACATAGAAACTCCATCCAACGCCGTTGATGAGCGTTGAGGTTTGGCTGAGAGAAGATATGCTGTAAGCTACAATGATCTATCCTCAGGATGAAAGGTCTACCCACAAGGAAATGTCACCAATGCACAAGTGCATGAACAACTGCTATAAGCTCCAAGTTGTGAGTAGGTATTTAAGCTTGTAGTCCTTGAGCTTAAGTGACTCAAAGGAAATCACCCGACGCTCCTACATAAGAATTGCTCCCAAACCCTATAGTGATGCATCAGTGCAAATAACAAAATCCTCTGTCAGGTCTGGAACTGCTAAGATAGGTGCCATGGTTAACCTTTCCTTAAGCAGATTGAAGGCATGTTCACACTTTTCTGACCAGTCGAACTTCTTCCCTTTCCTCTGAAGGGAAGTAATAGGGTGAGCAATCCTAGAAAAGTCCTGCACAAACCTGTGGTAATACCATGCTAAACCCATGAAGCTTCTCACCTCCGTCACTGATGTGGGTGCTGGCCAATCCATGATAGCCCGAATCTTAGAGGGATCTACGGAGATACCCTCGCCTGATATGATATGACCCAAGTACTGAATCTTTGTCTGAAAGAAGCTGCATTTTTCCAAGTTCCCATACAACTTCTGCTCTCTCAAAACCTGAAGTACCTACCTCAAATGCTCCTCATGTTCCTCCTCGGAACGAGAATAAATCAATATGTCATCAAGGAACACTAAAACAAAGTGATCCAGAAATGTTCTGAATACTCCATTCATGAGGCTCATGAAGACAGCTGGGGCATTGGTCAAACCAAATGGAACCACTGTGAAATCATAATGCCAGTAATGTGTGCGAAACATTGTCTTATGAATATATGTATCTGAAATGCGTAACTGATGATACCCTGACTTGAGATCGATTTTGTAGAACACTCTAGCTCCCCGCATCTGATCAAACAAGTCATCAATCCTGGGGAATGGGTAACAGTTCTTTATTGTGACTTTGTTGAGCTGTCTGAAGTTGACAAAGCCTGAGAGAACCATCCTTCTTCTTCACAAATATAACTGGCGCTCCCCAAGGAGATACACTAGGTCGAATGAGACCCTTCTCTAATAACTCCTCTAACTGAATCTTGAGATCATGAATCTCTGAAGTTGTCATCCGATAGGGTACCCTAGAAATTGGTGCGGAGCCAGGCACTAAGTCAATGGTGAAGTCCACCTCCCTACTAGGTGGTAAACCTGAAAGCTCTCCTGGAAACACATCTGCATACTCCCTCAAAACTGTGTGATCATCAAGTGGTGAATGCTTTGGAGTACTGTCAGAAGGATCACTGATAGTGATAGAAAACAACTAACATCCCTTATGCATGCTCCGCTTGAGTTTCTTAGCTGAGATCATACGCAAGGAAATAGGTCTATGCATCCCTGAAATCACAACCGTAATACCAAGATCATCCTGACACTCAATGACGTTCTTTCTGCAATCCACCTTGGCTCGATGAGCCTCGAGCCAATCCATACCCAACACTACCTGATAGGATCCTAAAGGAATAACTTGGAGGTCAAGTGTAGTGGAGAAGACTCCCAAATCAAGTACACAACTCTCCACATATGATTCCACGTCTAGTTTAGCCCCAGAGGCCAACTCAACCTACCAACTATCCAGTTTCCTAGCCACCACTAGCCCACACTGGTCCACTACAGAAGGAGATACAAAAGAATCTGAAGCACCTGAATCAAAAAGTACTGAGATAGAAATACCCCTAATAGTACCTGTCATCTCAATGACTGTGGCCTGATGCTCAGCGTGGCGGTTGTCAACCGCTGCATACACACAATGGGCGTGTCCCTCGTCACCCACCGTCCTCTCAGATCTAGGAGCTCTCTGCATATCTGTAGTAGTGGGCTTGTGTAGACACATATGCACATAAGTGTATAGAGCCCCAAAAATAAGACATCTTCATGTACCCCTCTGAGATGGGGTCCCTCCTGTACTCTGGTGAACTGAACCTGCTAGTCCAACCCTAGCAGACTGCTGCGAGCGGGCTGGTTGTGAGTTATGAGTACATGGCCTCCTGTCCCTAGATCCACCAAAACCACCTCTAGATCCATCTCACTAAAAACTCTGAGTCCGTCTACCCCTCTGATGCTAGTGTCCCTGATGCTGTGTCTGTTGTGATGGGTGGGGTGGAGCTCTCGATGCTGCTGGAGAAGACCAGAATCCTCCTCCAGGGAGTGGTGCTGTACGTCGTGCCCTCTGAATCTGAAATGCCTAAATCCTGTTCTGGAACTTGCTCTTGTTTCTATCCCGGTGCTCTTATGCCTTGGTCCTATTCTCCTCAGCCAAGTAGGCCTTCTCAATGGCCTTCTCAAGTGTGGGAGGAGATAACATCCTAACATCTCCTGCTATATCTACATTCAGGTCCCGAATGAACCTGTTTACCTATAACTTCTCGTCTCGCAGGTAGTCTACATACTGCAAGATATCCAAGAACCTACTCTCATACTATGCCACTGAGCCAGAACCCTACCGTAAGTCATGAAACTCATCGATCCTCTTCTTCACAAAATGCTCTGACATATACTGGGCCCTAAACCGCTCCTCAAACAACTCCTAGGTCATTGTATCTCGAGTCAAATGGAGCTTCCGCTCCTCATTCCTCCACCAAATGCCTACTGTGTTTCGGAGGAGATGTATGGTGAACCTGGATTTGACATTGCTCTCATGCGAGTGCAAGCCAAAGCGGCTATCTAGGCTAAGGAGCCAGGACTTTGCCCCAAAGCCATCTATCAAACTAGTGAAAGTAGGTGGTTGTAGGTGAAGAAGGTCTCAAATCACATTGCCTGTGTCTCGATCCTAGCGATGTGGTCTAATAGGTGAAAGGGGTCGCTTATCTCCAAAAGGTCCCTCGAAGCTGTCTGATCAGCTGTGATGAAACGAGGCCACCCTCTCGCCAAGGATGGAAGGGCTGCGTGACCTCTCTCATCTTGGGGTATCGTGCCTAGGTGGCTCTGAATGTGCATCCTCACCAATCAACTCCTCATCTCCTAATTGAATGTCCTCCTCTCTTGGCTCCTGTGGTGGTGGAAGGCACTCCTGTACAACACCTATCAGCTGCTGCAGGGTCTCTAATAACTGAGGCCCAAAATCAGGGGCTGGCGGCTCCCGCGTAGGTGCGATATGTCCCAAACCTCGTACCGATCAACCCCTCTTGCGTGCCATCCTGAACCCTAGGTAAAAAAAAATGTAAACAAAATGATATATAAACCCCCCCTTTTTTAAAAATGTTGCGGACACATTTTTAAAAAAAAAATTCTAGAAAGAATATTGTCATAAGCTCTAAAGAAAATATAATAATCTGATTTCACTTCTTGTTTAATACTACTATCAAACTTTCAAAACAAAACTGTGATATGCTAAAAAAAATGATAATATAACAATTTTAAAAAGAAAATCCTAAAACCCCATGAACACTAACTCTCTTTTAATTAAAATAACTACATTGCATTTCAAATTTTCTGCAATACTAACTAAAGAAATATTTCAGATTTTTATGCAAGGAAGATTACATTAAGGACATCCATGTATATTTTTTTTGTTAAATGCAAGACTAAAACATCTACTAGTTACCCAAGAGTCCGCGTGTTTGAACCATGGATCTGATACCAAATGTAATGCCATCAAATGTTTTTATTTTATTTATTTTTATTTTTATAGAGATAGGTTACAATACAAAAGATACATGCTATTACAAGACTTTCAAATCACAATAGGATAAGTTTACAAGAAGAGGCTATCCACAATCAACCATATAACATAGTTACAATGAGGTGTAATATTTACAATGATTTTGAGGATAAAAGAGACAAAGTCACCACTCCAAGTAAAACCTTATCCTTCAGTCTCCACCTTGAGTGTTCTTCTAAGAGTGTTAAATCAAGAGATATGGTTTGTTTACCACCCAACCAATAGGAATCATCACATGCCTTTCCATGGTTGGAAGCCATGCTAGCCTCCCCTAAGCCCATGGGAGAGAAGAAAAAATTACCACAATGTGCACAAGTATAAAGGGAATAAAACACAACAAAAAATACATAAGGCCATTTAACCACTTAGACATACTACACATGATAAAATAACAACGTGAGGATAACACGGTCAACCTCACAAGGGGGAAGAGAAGAAGTAGGATGCCCAAATCAAAGGTTTCCAACCATAGGAGCACCAAAAAAACATGTTTACAAAACTCCTTATACCCCTTAATCATTCATCCTCCTTATTCCTCCTTTATGTCAAATAAATCCTTCTTGGGAGGATTTTCAAACCTAAAAGGGTTTCCTCACCAAGAATGGGGAAAGGTTCAAGCCATATGGACCTTTCTCCCACCTCAAACCATATGAGGGGATGAGAAGGGACCTTCATGGCTTGACCAACAACCATGAGGTTTGAGAGGGAAATCCCTCTCTCTTCCCCTACATTCTCCAAAAACCATCAATCCAAATGATGGTGGAGAGAAAACAAAGAAAACAACAAGAAAAAGCAAACGACTACATTCACCATACAACTTCACAACAGATCATTTCACACACATCATTTCATTGATCAAAGCATAGTTACAAGATAAGCACAAATAAGAAAGAAAAAGGTTAAGATTCATACCTCTACAATGCTTTCCAAGACTCTAAGCTTTTCCCTTTGTCCAAGCTCACCTCCAAGCTCCCAAAATTATCCAAGTTCTCCCAAAAAAAATGAGCCAAGAAGACCCCTACCTTCCACATGAGGAAGAATAAGAAGAGGAACCCAAAAGTTTCCTCACCAATGGGAAAGTGACAAGTGTCACCCCCTCTGCTCTCAAGAGGCAAAGATTCCAAAAACCAAATAAGTAAGAGTAAACTCACATTTTATCCCTTATCACCCAAAATACTAAAAACTAAAATAAAACAAAGTGGAACAAGTTTTAACAAAAACACACAAACCAACCATCTTACATGGATGGTGACTAAGGAGGGAAAAATGGGAGGGAAACTCCCTCCAAACCTTGTAAATAAGCCTCCCTACCTATTAGGTAGGGTCCAAGGGCCCATTTTCATGCTAAGGGAACTCCCAAACTCAAAAGGGGTCCCTAAAAATGCCCAAAATAACCTAATTTCGGGTTTGGCATGCTTGGGCACAAGGCTAGAGGGTGTGGGGTCTACCCAAGGTTCACATGTGGTCCCCAATCCCTTCTACCAACACACACACACTTACCCAAAACCATCACTTAAATAAGATGAGATCATTAAACCCCTAAACTAGTTTACTTAATAAAACACACCCTAAACATAATTAATTTTACAAGACATAATTACATTACAAATTGAGGGTTCACCCATGGTGCCCAAATAAATACACCTATTCTAAGGCCTCAAACATTTAGCATGGTTATGACTCAACATGTGGGCCACTCGTGCACAATTACATAGCTGTCCTGAAACCCATGCTCTCCTATACTTGTCACCTGCACACTCATTGCACACATTAACTGCATCTGTCCAATATAATAAACATCATCTACACATCACAAATTCAGTCAAACTTATAATGTCCTAACGTTATTAAAAAATTTATTGTACAATGCATACAATTAGTCACATAGTTTGCCACGAATCATCCACAGATAAAATTACAATGACATACACTTAGGCTAGCATGAAAATTACCATTATTAAATCCAGAAAACTATATCATTAATCAAATCGACCACAAGAGTCAACATCTAACCAATAGATCTTTCATATAACCCTGTTAGTGTCATCAACATCATAAGAAATATATCAATATACGAATCTAGTCCAATTGGTGCTACGCGCCCAAAATATCATAATGTCCATGAGGATAAAAATAACATAGTAAAATGTCCAAAATCTATCAGAGTCTCAATCAAAACATGTCTATGCATAAGGGAACGAACAGATAACTGGAGCTATAAATAAACGTGGGAACTACAGAACTAACCAAACCAACACATATACCCATACCTAATATAATCATGTTTAATATAAGAAGATATTATAGAATATAAGAAGCTTAAAGTGTACAACATTTCAAATGTATGTGCTGTAAATAACATCAATAATTTAACTGTATGGCATTGCTAATAAATAATATTTACTTCCATAGATAAGGTCATGTTATTGAGACACAATCATGTATGATAAGAAAGAAGAAATACTTGAAAATTTTGTTGTTGAAAAACACAGTGTGTTTTTCAACATTTTTCAAAAACAATTCCCTATCAAGTATATGAAATTTCGTCCCTGGGATCAACATATGATAAACATACTAAATCAACTAACATAAAAAATTGTCATACTAAGCTAGACAAGCATTAAAATTTGGAATCTACCATACTGATAAAACTTCAGGGGACACTCGGCAAGAGCTCATTTTAACAATTTAAGAACAACCATTAATTAATAATATGGTTGTTCAATTAATTTATAGTTAATACTCAAATGATTATCTTACCTTTTATTAAATTGGGAGAGTTATGTTTTAATATTGTTTTATAGAGTGCATTAACAAATATTGTGGGCTTCAATTTGTTGGTATGTTATGTTGAATGCCACTTCAAAATTAATATTTACCTCTCACAAAATAAAACACCTCCTCTTTATTCAATAATGTAAATAAAATTGAACTAATTGTAAGTCAAATATAAGAACCTAACTAAGTAGTCTTTCTAGTTAGTTATATGTTGTTGGATGATATTTAAATCTTACATTAACTAATAGCACTTGCTTTACTTTGCAAGGACACTCTAGGAGAGAACACTTTCTCAAGAGAAGAATCACCATTAATTAATAATATGGCCCTCTAATTGAATATTAGTTAGGACTAACCTAAATAAAGATGGTCTAATTATATGTCAAATGTTGGGAATAGAAATGGACTAATTGTAAGTCAAATATGGGAACCTTAATCAATAGGCCTTCCATTTAATTTCTAGCTAGTTATCACTGCCTTACCTTTTACAATTGTTTGGGAACTATATTATTAGATTTTTTTTTATTTGTGCATTCCCTAACTAATTCTAAATCAAAAAGAGGGCTTCATCAATTGGCCCTTCAATTAATTCTTAATTGATTATCGCATTATCATCTTACCTTTTATTACTAATAGGAAGTTATATGGTTAGGTTGGTTTTAGGTCATATTTTACATTAATTAATAACATCTAGTTTCAATTTAGGGGACACTCTACCAAGAGCACACATTCTTGAGTTAAAAACTACGATTAATTTATAAGATGGTCCTTTAATAAGTTTTGGTTAATACTCACATAATTATCTTGACTTATATTAAAATTTGGAAGTAATACTTTTAGATTGTTTTATATTTTATTGTTATTTTCATGAGATGAAAATAGTTTCCAATGACCTATTTCTCAGGTTATTCTTATATAAAGAGAAAAGACACAGTTAATAGTTATTTATATAGAGAGTAGGGGACATTATCATCTACACCTTAACTTAAAAATTAGTATCCAACAATACTTACAAATGAAAACATCTCCTCTTTCTAGAATAACTTAAATAGAGATGGTCTAATTTTGAGTCAAATATAAGGACCTTAATTAGTAGGTTTTCCAATTAGTGTCTAGTTATTGATCCCTATATTAACTTTTAGTATCCTTATGAAAATATATTATTAGGTTGTTTTTAGGTCATGCGTTAAATAATAAGCATGCATCACTTTGGTGGATGGAACCGGAGAGTATAATCTATTGTACTAATATCTTCATTAGATAATAGTTATTGAAAAAAAGTGCAGGGTTTCTTGTGAATCTATATGTCACTCGTCTATATAAAAAGAAATTTATCCTCTCCACGTCTAAATGTCAAGGTTTCCAATGACCTATCTCTCAAGTTATCTATAGAAAAGTATATTTTTCTTATTATGTTTAATAACACTTCTAAATTAGCATTATCACACAAAATAAAACCCCTCTCTTTTGGATAAAGTTAAGAAGATAAGGAAAACTACTTGTTCTTTAAAATGCCTAAAATACAGAGATTGATGGCTCCTAAATCAACCTAAATAGACATGGACTAATTCTAAGCACTCCAATTAATTCAGGGTTCATTTTAAGACACCTCTAGAAAATTGGAGGTGGAAAATACCTGGCGAATATCCTCGGAACCGGTTTCAGTGAAAGACGAATTTACCAATTTTTCAGAACTAAATTTTCACCCATTTTTTGAGCCAGAGAGACTACAGATTTGCAGACATTGACACCTCATTGATGCACATCAATAAGTATCATTGATGCACATCAACAAGCCTCATTGACGTGCGTCAACAAGACTCGTTGACTCGCGCATTAACGACCCTAGTTGACACGCATCAACGACCCTTGTTGGCACACTTCAACCTACCTTGTTGACACGTGTCAAGTAGTCTTGTTGATACACGTCAACAAGGTAGGTTGACGCGCATCGATGAGGTTCGTTGACCCTAGTTTTGTCCTATAAATACCCTCCCACTGGTCATTTTCACGTTTACACTTTTTGTCTGTTGAATTTTCTTTTATACAGGAATCCATTATCCAGGTCAGGTATAATCAAGCTCAAGGAAAACTACAATGGTGACTACAAGTGCATCCCAAGCTAAGGACAAAAATCAAGAGGAAAATACAGTCAACCCACAAGCCCTATCCACAGGCTAGATACTCTACAGGAATCCTTTGTGCCCCCACATCCAAATTTTTTTACAAATGACTTCTGAATACAAGAATTTGATCGATGCATGTGAGTTTGGTGGGATCATTAAGATGCCCCATTTTGAAACATACCAAGATATTTTGAACTACCTTCTCCCCTCTTACAATATAGAGGACGACCAGTTTAATGTTACTATGGATGACGACCAATTGTTTCTATTCAGTATCAAACCAGCTAATATTCATCGGTTTACATGCCTGCCATTCATAAATTTACCCTTTTTTATAACGAAGGCAACACTCGTCGAAGATGATAAGAAATATCTCAAATCGAATTTCGGTTTCCATCTTTATTGTAAGTGTAAACTGTTTTCATTTGTCATTTTTATTCAGTTTTTGATTTTGATACAATTTAAATTTATATTAATTCCAACTATTTTTTGGCATTTGCAGCTCATGTATATAAATACAGACATGGTGTGGATATGAAAGCAATTGCACACCACTTTCTTGCTGCAATGAATTCCTTTTTTGAATCCAGAATAGTTTTGCAGGGTCAGCAAACAGATATACCGAACTGGTCCATTGCATACATTGTTGTAACTATCGCAAAACAAAAATTTGAGTGGTACAACTTTTTATCAAAAAATAAAGAATTGACATTACAAATGTAAAGCTTTCAGAAAAAACTATCATTTACTCCACAAACTATCTCCTTGGCCTTTATTACGAGGCTCTTTTAAATTTAAAAGACAATCCAATTCCCATTTGCATGGACGAGACATTGATGAATTTGTCAATTCCATTTGAATAACAATAGGTATAAACTATAAAGTTTCTATTTTGACATTATATTGTGCAAAAGTATTAACTATTTACTGTTTGCAGAGAAGATTTATGGAGGCCCTTCCCCAAAAAAAGGTAGCATCAAGAGGAAGAGGCCAACAACATGCTAAGGCATCGAGAGATTCACAATCTGAAATGGAAGCTCACTCATCTATGAACCCCCAACCGTTTGAATTCATTAAATGCCAGAGAAGTAATACCCTTACATGTATTATTTACAAATTCCAAATTTGTATTTTCATTTTCCCATTTAAATTTTACCCTATTGAATTGACATACAATCGTATGTTGATGAAATTGCAAGGACTTTGGACCATACGCGGGTTTCTAAAAGTCAACCATCTTCCCCAACTCACTTAGTTCAGTCGTATGCATTTGTGTCTTCTCAACAACCACATCAACAATCCCAGCAACAGACAGCTGAAAAACCACCAATTACTACTCCAACATAGCCACCTCAAGCACCGCGAAAATCTACCCCTCAACATTAAGGTACAAGTTTTGAATAGTACTTCATTTAATTTCTTAGTTTTTGCATTGTTTTCTAGTTTTTCATATGTTTTTATTGAAATTTTCAACACATTGCAGTCCTTCTTTACAAACAGTGGCACCGCCCCCCTCCACCAATAATATTCAAAATGCCAACCAGAGGATCAAGAAAAAAGAACATTGGTAAACACATGCCAATTGCTCCGGCCCCTAGTGGGACACTAAACATTGCCTCCTCGTTTCAAATTCCAACCCTCTCACTTGGTGGCTTGCCCAACACAATGGGCATATAATTTTTAAATAATATAAATTTAGATGAATATTACTTGGGCATTGATCGTGAGATGATTCAAGGCCAGCAGGTATACTTCTATTTCAACATAATTTACCATATTGAATTACATTTCACTTTAGATTTATTTTTTTGAATCTTGATTTATTTTATCACAAACACGATCTGGCCACCCAAAGGCAGAAACAAGTAGCAGTTTAACAACCCGAAAGCCCCCATACCTCTCCAGCGAGACCATCTTCATCAGATACAGATGGTGAACAGTTACTACCTTTTCCTTTAGAGAACTTAATTGGTTATGATTGTCAATCCCATGTCGATGATTTTACTCTACCTCATATCAGTCAGCTCATAGAATGGGAGGGAAGGGCTAAAGTACTTATCAATGAGATAATAAGTTGTTATGAAAATTATTGGCAAAGGGATAGTTTATACGCTGCAATCTAGAATCAACTTGAGAAGATGGATTCCTTACTTACCCAAGTAAGAAGTGGGATTGTCACATATAACAAAAACTATAAAGACAACATTTTGGATAAGACATTAAACAAATTGGAAAATATTAGTGGTAAGGCCCAGACATATTTTAACAAATTGTCTAAGGAAATGGATATGGTAGCAGTTACAAATGCCGAGAGAGATAGAGCAGTCGTAAGTCTTATCACTTTCAAACAATATTTTTTTGTTAATTTAAAGTTTTCTTATTTTATTAATATGTTGAATTGACATCACTTTTTTTGTGCAGTTGAAATATGAAAATTTGAAGAGTTTATCTGCAGCAAAGAATTTGAAGGAAAATATTGTTTTGGTTAACAAACAAAACAATACATTGAGGTGGATAATTAAAGAGCATGGCTTCGACCCTAAAATTTTATTCAAAACTAAGGCAACTGCTGATCCAAATTTTTTGTCCCATGGAGATGTGACAAAGAAAGAAGAAAGAATTTTTAAAAATCTAGACAGTGCTGCAGAAGATCTCATAAGTTTTGGGATTATTTCTTCCATTGGGGAAAGGGGTACAGGCAGAGAAACCATTTGGGAAAGGAGTAAAGGAGTGGAAAGGGGTACAGAAAATTGAGGGTTGAAAATTTTCATTATTGAGTGTTGAAACTTGAAAAATTGAATCTATATTTGAAAATTTGAAACATTGAATGTTATGGTCATGGCATTTGAATTTTACTATCTGGATTTGAAAGTTGAAACTTGAATTTGACAGCCTTTGAAAATTTGAAATACTATATAATATTTAATTTTATAACTTCCTATATATTATGTATAGAATTTCTAGATTGTATATGGCGTTTATGTTTCTTCTCTACTTGTAATGATGATTGCATTAGATGTGGATGATGACTTTACAATAGAATTAGTATCATAGATATGGATTATCATGAATTGTATGTGGACGTAGATTTATCTTCAAGCACGATCGTGGAATCTGGTTGATGATAATGGATAATTGTCATAAAAAAATTTGGAATGTTGTACGATAGAGATATTTAAACGTTCTCAAATTCTTCTTCTCTATACTTGTAATGATATGATCATGATGACATTAGAATGGATATAGATGATGATGAATGATGATAATGGATAATTGTTTTAAAAAAATGGAATGTGTTAGGACAAAGACGTTTCTGCACATTTAAAATAGATAAATAATTGTTTTAATAATAATTGGAGTGTCAAGATTATGATATGATAATGATATGATATATATGGATGATGATGAATTTTATGTGGACATAGATTTAGCTTCAAGCACGATCGTGGATGATGAATTGTATAATGGATCGTGGATTATGAATTGTATAATATCGAAAAATATTCCTCTTTGTGAAATTCGATTGTGTGATTTTATCCCACAAAGTTTAAAAAATATATCAAAGCATTTTGCAAATATAAAAAATTAATGAAACATAATTGTAAAAAATCAAGAAAGGTCATATGATAGGGTTTAAGTTACCTCTAGTGTTTTAGATGGCTGTGAAATCATCACTCGTAATGTGCTAGATCTTTGTTTTAATAAAACTCAACACGAGAAATGGATTAGTAGATAGATGGGTGAGTTACCTGACATTGTCAGTCCTGAGAAGTACTAGCTTCCTTGGATGGATGTCAACCCACGTTTTTAAAAAAACAAAAAAATTATATTTAAATAAGTGTAAATATATATACCTGTAACATCTTTAATGATAACAAGAGTTGAAACAAAATTTAAGGTGACAAACAATAAAATTAAGGTGAAGGAGATACCTATTTAAAGTTGAAACAATCCATTATCAATAGCTTCTTCAAACTCGATGTTCTCTTCTGTAGAGTGTGATAATGCGCTAATTCCACTCTCTACGTTGGGAACAATTGTACTTGTAGCTGTATTATTCACACCTCTTTTTTCACAAAGGGAATTCCAATGCGCAATTGCTCTATCGAAAGGAAAGGTTTACATGGATTAGCGAGATACATAACACCTCATGCAACTTTCTAGATTTTTATCCAACCTATTTCTCAGTTTTGATTTTATAAATGATAATGCACTGAAAACCATTTCATCCTCGACAAACCCCAAAATAATTGTTTCATATAACTTATATAATCTAAAATATTCATTGATATCTTCTTGAAAGATAGAACTTTGATAGATTCCTCACCACAACCTTTTAATAGCACCACTTTCAGAAGGTTCGTCTAAATTTTTATATTGGTTCCTCATTTTTGTTGCAAAATTTGTTGATTGAAAACTTAATAAATCAGCTTTCAGTTTACCTTTGATTTCCATACCCTTGGACTCTGAAGTCTTTGTGAAATGTTCCATTATTGTACCCATGGATTTATGGAAATGCTTTCTTACAAAGTCTGCAAGACCACCTTCAGTATTCAAAAAATTAGGATTAATCACACCCATTGCTTCAAGAATTTTATCTTTGGATGGAGAAATGTTCTCTAATTTCTGATGATAAGGATTTTGAAAAATTTTAAGCTTTATTCTTGTTTCAACTATAACAGACTCAAAGAGATTAGATTTCATGGGAACATTTTCTCATTCCAATCCTATAATATCTTGACGTTTTTGCAAAATGTGAAGTGGTATGTCCCTCCCATTACAAGTGATGCAGAGGTGATCATGGATATTAAATCTCAAATAGTTACTGGGATTTTTAAGATCTAATAAAGATTTCCAATTCTCAAAAACAGGTGTATCAAAACTATCTTGGGAACAATACAAGATATCAAGAATTTGACATACCATTTTTTTCATCCGTATAAAATCCACAATATAGATTAATCTCCCCTGTGCATGCTTCATCAGTGTATTGATCTCTTGCAACATTGGAAGAATACCAACCAATGTAAGAAATGTCTGCAAATCAGTTAAATGGAACAACAAGTCCATCGCCCTATCAACTTCATGACGATATTTGTCCATGAAACCAACCAACGAAGGATACTCCTCACGAACTCTGCATGCAGGTTCATACAAAGAGATCCATCTAGTCTCAACATCTTTCATAATTTTTTTGCCATCTGTAATTCCAATTGCAAATTTTTGGAACTCAAGAAATTGCTTTGGGCTGCTTTCCATATAGGCATGAAGTTCTCTTATAAGGTCTTCTAATTTAGCAACATTTTCATAGTTTCATACCATTTTATACTCTAAATTCATTTTGTGAGCCATACAATGAATTGGTAGCATATATGGGGCCACTGTTGTTTGTAATCTAACACATAGCCTTGTTCATTGACCCTGCATGATAGATGCACCATCTGCTCCGATGCATACCAACTTCGTAGCAATTTCATAATCAGTCATTCCAACAATATATTTCAAATGAGAAACAACTATTTTATGTATGTTTTCGGCATTACAGTTTTCAACCATTTTCATAACACTCAACAGATGAGATGTCCTTATATGATTTTCTAAAGTATAGATGTGGATACATACCCATGCAGTGTTTTCAACTACTGTCACTTCATCAATTGAAAGAGAGATAAAATTTGATGTTTTTACATTCTCCTTCAAATCTTCCTTCTCTATCATCGAAAGGTATTTTGCAATTTCCCATCCAATATTTTTAGACCAATGAGATTGCGGTACATGTTGTAAATATCTTCCCCCGGGTAGATATAGACAAACAAAAGGATATGGAAATCAAGGAAATGCAAAGAATGTCGACATGAAAATGGATGCGCCTATGGTGCAGGTAAGAAGATTTCGACATGTGAAAAGTCGCGCCCATGGCGCAGGTCTGAGGCACACAGCAAAGGATGTTGACATGAAAATGGATGTGCTTATGGCTCAGGCAAAAGAGTGTCGAAATGTAAATGGATGCGCCAAGGCGCAGGTTAAGGGCACATAGAAAAGGATGTCAACACGAAAAAGGATGCGCCAAGGCGCAGGCAAAAGAGTGTCAACATGTAAATGGATGCGCCAAGGCGCAGGTTAAGGGCACACATCAAAGGATGTCAACACGAAAAAGGATGCGCCAAGGCGCAGGCAAAAGAGTGTCAACATGTGAATGGATGCGCCAAGGCGCAGGTTAAGGGTGCACAACAAAGGATGTCGACATGTAAAAGGATGCACCAAGGCGCAGGCAAAAGAGTGTCGACATGTAAAAGGATGTGCCAAGGCCCAGGCAAAAGAGTGTCGACATGTAAAAGGATGCGCCAAGGCGCAGGTTAAGGGCGCACAACAAAAGATGTCGACATGTAAAAGGATGTGCCAAGGCGCAGGAAAAAAAGTGTCGACATGTAATTTTTAGCGCCTATGGCGCATCTTCGGGAGGCGCAACATCTTGAGCGCTGACAGGAAGCAAACCTTAGCGCAGACATTCAGATGGCCATTCCTATTTGTGTCTACACCTATTTATTAAAGTAATCATTAGTATAGTATGTAAAACATACAAAAATAAAAATAAAGATAGAGTAATCTTCGGTGCATGAATGCTTGATAAGGGTCGCCCAACAACTCTGCCACCGAACACATAAAAAAAATGCCATAGTTTTTGAACAAGACGTTTCTTAATGGGTTCTTAGTTCAATCCAAGTTCCGGCCATTGAAGGCCCCTGCACATTGTTGAAAAAAAGCCATTAAAAAAGTACAATATTTACTATTTGACAAATCATTTTAACCTTGCACAGGGTGCCACCTCAGTTTTTAATTGTAATCATGGCTGACTGCATTGTTATTATAATGTTATAATAGTAAAGTATAACTCCACCAAGTACTAATGGTTGGCTAATTGATTTATAAAGTTGCTAGTTGTACCTTATAGAATTGTCAATAAGCTTTGAGATAATGATAAATAAGTTGCTGAATATGTAATATTTAAAAAAGAAACCAGGAGACTGAAGGACCAAGGTCCCCATCAGGGATGAGATTTGATGGCCGACGCCACCTGTCAAACCAAAAATCTATTGAGTTAAAAGATTTTAAACAAAATGTCCATCTTTATTAATTTTGTTATTAGGTCTGATAGGAGCGGGCAAACTATTTTACAAAGCTTAATCCCTAGAGTGCGCTCTCCAGTGACGTCAGAGAGCATTTTGACCCAAGATGCACACATAAAACCTGAACAAGAGTTTTGGTTATGGTGATACAGCTGTCACAATTTTTTATAGTTTTGCATGCACAGATCAATACAAGATTTGATGATTAATATCAAATTAATGAATATCTACTCTGTAGGGATATCAAACTCAGACCATGCCTGAGCAGCAACGGAGCCCGTGAAGGACACGCTCAGGGCATCCTCGAAGCCTATTTTTGTTGCGCACTTCCACGACTGAGAGTTTTAATTCATGTGGGGTAGACTATGAATATGAACCGTGATTTAATGTTTTTATGTCCTGATTCACAATAAAGGTAATTTCACACATTTTGGATTTGATTATTTAAAGAACACCGGAACAGATAAAGGTGAGTGGTAAAAGATTTTTTTGTGAATAATCGTACGTATTGGTTCATCATCTCTAGAGGCTTGTCGCTTTCTATCATTTAAGGATTACACACTTTTTGTGGAATTTGAGTATTTGCATTTAATGTTAAGGTGACGTAAAATCTAACCTCGAGTAAACATCTCTGTTAGCTTTGCTTCAAATATTCGTGAGGTAGACATGTCCTAAACATTGGAGACTTCTTCTGGAATTTGAGCGTATATATAATTCAATGTTGTGAGGTACCATGGTGTAAAGACTGGCCTCCCATCATCATCGTTTATCTGTATAAATTTGTTAATCCCTTCGAATTTGTTTATATGTATTTCCCTTCTTAATTAGCCATCACATTTATGGATGGAGATTTTAGTTGCAAACAATATGTTGTAAGTTAAATAATTTTTTAAAACAAAATAAGAGGAGTGATAGAAAAAAAAATACTAATTTTGTGATCATATATGATTATGTAAATAATTGCCACACTTATTTTCTTTATATAGGGTGATAGTTATGTCTTTTGATGTAAAAGATTGATTACATTCCTTTTCCATAAATAATAATTTTGACATAAATATAAAGATTAATATATATTTAATAAAAATATATATAGAAATATCAAGAATATGAAATTAAAAAAATAAATCAAATTTGTGAACTCATACATAAACCAATAATCAATAAACATAAAATACACAAAAGATATGGTACCTAAAACTTATTGACAATTATTTAAAGTAAAACCAACAGTTATAAATTAATTAACCAGCCATAAGTATTTGGTAGAGTTGTCTTTTACTATTATAACATTATAATAACAATGTAGTCAGCCATGATTAGAGGCCATATTTTTGGCAAGCTTATAATACAATTTATGACCAAATAAATTATAGGTTTGCCTAACTTAATATTTTCCTTATCATTTGTAGGCTTGGATGGCTTAATAAGATTTTGAAAGAGGATATCATTTTTCTAGAGATTCACGTGCAATTTGAGAAATTCGAGTGAGGTGTTTGGAGCTCTAGTAGTTGAACAATCACATTCAACAAATTGTACCTTTTTCTAACATTTTCCAAAAATAAAAAAATGTATGATTATAATTAACCATAAATCTCACGCATATGAATTTAGGGAGGTGTTTAGATTGCTGCAATTTTGAGGAAATCAAGAATTTATTGTAGCACTCAAAATCTCTTAGGGATAAATATTATATTAGATTGGACTCTCTAGAAGGACAACATTATATTCACAACATTATATTCAAATATTTATCCTTATTATTCCTAGGCTTAGTAGCTTAGGAAGATTTTCAAAAGGAGATAAAAAAGAATCAGTGCAATTGTAGAAAGATAAGTAAACTGTTTTAGTCTAAAAATCACAATCATTATATTATATATCAAATTTCTAATGTTTGCAAGAAATGTAATATATATAATTATGATTAATCATAAATGTTATATTTACGATTACGAGGAATTGTTTAAGTTGCACAATTTTTTATAAATCACATATCTTACCTTATTTTTGTAGAATAATCATTATCTTAAAAACTATATGGAGGTAGTTAAATATGATATTTGTTAGGAAACCATATAATTTGTAATAATGATGTAATGTCCCCTTTTCCCAATCGAAGACCTTGGTCCATTTTGTCAACCCGACGACCAAAGAAAAAATATAAGGGTGACTTAAGTCACAATAAGTTAGTACAAAGTGCAAAAAGAAATATTTATAAAATTAATAAAGAACTTGTATTAATTTATTTGACTTAATAATAAATTTGTAATCTCTAGATAGGTGCATTAGGTCTAATATTATATTGTATCCTTTCTAGAGAGAGTAGAAAAGAGACCCATGCTATTTTCGTGTCATCCCTAGGCAAAAATGCGACCTAGTATAAGGAGAAGTTGAGGCACATGTCTAGAAGAAATCACCTTTGTGATTGGTTGAGTTGGAGGTCCTTTTGGGCCATTTCTCCTATTTAAGGGAGTGGTCGACTTGAAGAGGGATATCTCATACTCTTTTATCAATCTCAGAATTTTATCTAAGCTTTGTGCTTTTTAAAATCCTCTAGAGAACGAAAAATCTCTTAAAGATTAGGAAGAATTTCTACATTAGATCTTCCATAGAGCTTACAAAGAATTTCAGTATTTCCAGCGGTGTTGATGAAATTGTGTGTCAAGTGTTCAACCAATAAAAGTGCAACAGTATTATCTTATTTTTATTTGGTGGAGAGACCTATCCCTTGACTGATTTTCCAAGTTTGGAGTAATATTCCAGGTCTGTTTTTCATGGTCATCATTTGTTCTAATTTTGGAAGCTTAGATTAATTATTTGCAGCCACTGTAAAGGGGATTTCAATGTTATCTCAGTATTCTTTCAGATGTAGCATTTTACATAGTTTTTCCATCTTGTTTATGTGCTTAAAAATCATAATTTAATGCTATAAAAATCTGAAACAAGTTTGAGTTTTTTGACAACAAGTTCTAGTGACTTCTTGTATGGATTTGATCTCCAAATGCTAGTCGCCATTTCTGAATACTCCTGCCAGTTGTCAAGCTATATCCTATATGCTCTTATTTATCATCTCAAAGTCTGATTTGTGTCATTAAAATTCTATATTTTTTCATTGAGAAAGGAGTTATCACTTTTGGGTGTGTTAATTAGTGTGTCTATCAGAACCATAGTCAATTTTTTTTCTTGAAATCTGATCTGCAGAAATATAATATGAGAAATTCATATAAAAAGTTTGCTTTGAGGGTTGTCTTTGCCAAAAATCACTAAGGGTTCAAGGAGTCCCATTTGGGGACATTACAGTGGTATCAGAGCAGGGTATCCTCCCAGCCTATGAAGAAAAAAGAAAATCAGATTTGAATGCAGTGAAAGGAAGGATGAAGTGGTACGAAGTTCCTTTCTTTGTTAGAATGAAAGAGATCTCTGCTAGGTGTTCGCTGCAGAAATTTAAAACATTCTTGTGTGGTAATCTTTTGTGTCAAGAGGATGCTCTTGAGCTCATCTCTATGTATATGGTTGGAGAAGCACACACATGGTGGCGTCAATTGTTGAAGACCCAAGAAGTTAAATCGGTTGATTCACTTGCAGGTTTCTCACAAAAAATTCTTGAGAGATTTGATGTTTGCAATGAAAGTGTGGAGGAGGATCCCAAGAGTCTGATTTGGGACAATGTTAATTTATCTTCCCACTCTCATTAGATGGCAGCCCTTACACATGGAGAAAAGAATGAAGAAGAGTCTACAAGTGTTGGCATTCAAAGTACACGTGTTGGATATAAAAATTCCACGGAAGATGCACTTGTGAAGCTTGAAGACATGGTAAAAGAGTATGGCAGGTATTCTGATTTTTATGACATTAGTCATGTTTCTTTACCCCATCATGAGAGGATGCTCAATTCACATGAGGATGACAATTCCATCGGGTCTTCTATTGGTGGCATCCAAGAATTGTGTGTTAAAAATGGGTTTTGTGTGATGAATTCAACTCATAAGAATTCTGAATTTTTATATCAGACTTGGGAGGATGTGACAAAGACACAACTTTTGTGTGATATGTGGTCAAAAAAGCCAAAGAGGCTAGATTAGTGGCTGCCAATGCAAGACAACATCTTCAAGAAGTCAAAGAAAAGATCAATCTCATCAACAAAGCAAGGAAAAAAAGGATTGATGAATGTGTGGAAGAAGATATATTGTCTCATTTATAGCAGTAGCTGGTTCACAACAATATTCATCCCAGTCCAGACAAGAATGAAGGGGAATTGTTGAAAAAAATTCAAGCCATTGTGAAGACCAAGATTGATGTGGATGTTGGCCATAGTCCAAGGTATGATGAAACTAATAATGCATCTTATTTATTGCTACCTAGTCCAATCTATTTTCATCATGAGATGCATGATATGGTAGAAGATGAAGTCTTCATTTTGGAGTTTGTTGAACCATTGCTCGAAATATATGAGCAACTTGTTGATGGAATATGGTGGCAAGTGATAGCTCACTTGACAGGTACAGGGGCTAGATTGGTAGAACTTTTCAGCATGTTTTGTCTCTTGTGCATGACACTTGGACAAAACAAGATCAGAATTGCTTGAGGGCAAGTAATTTTGGGAAGGGAGGGCTGTAATGTCCCCTTTTCCCAATCGAAGACCTTGGTCCATTTTGTCAACCCGACGGCCAAAGGAAAAATATAAGGGTGACTTAAGTCATAATAAGTTATTACAAAGTGCAAAAAGAAATATATATAAAATTAATAAAGCACTTGTATTAATTTATTTGACTTAATAATAAATTTGTAATCTCTATATAGGTGCATTGGGTCTAATATTATGTTGTATCCTTTCTAGGGAGAGTAGAAAAGAGACCCATGCTATTTTTGTGTCATCCCTAGGCAAAAATGTGACTTGGACAAAGGAGGGAGACTGGAGTTTAGAAAGGATAAAAATCATTACTCTTCCCAAGAAAAATGCAACCTAGTCTAAGGAGAAGTTGGGGCACATGTCTAGTTCCTAAACATTGGAAACTTCTTCTGGAATTTGAGCGTATATATTTAATGTTGTGAGGTACCATGGTGTAAAGACTGGCCTCCCATCATCATCGTTTATCTGTATAAATTTGTTAATCCCTCCGAATTTTGTTTATATGTATTTCCCTTCTTAATTAATCATCACATTTATGGATGGAGATTTTAGTTGCAAACAATATGTTGTAAGTTAAATAATTTTTTGAAACAAAATAAGAGTGATAGAAAAAAAAATACTAATTTTGTGATCATATATGATTATGTAAATAATTGCCACACTTATTTTCTTTATATAGGGTGATAGTTATGTCTTTTGATGTAAAAGATTGATTACATTCCTTTTCCATAAATAATAATTTTGACATAAATATAAAGATTAATATATATTTAATAAAAATATATATAGAAATATCAAGAATATGAAATTAAAAAAATAAATCAAATTTGTGAACTCATACATAAACCAATAATCAATAAACATAAAATACACAAAAGATATGGTACCTAAAACTTATTGACAATTATTTAAAGTAAAACCAACAGTTATAAATTAATTAACCAGCCATAAGTATTTGGTAGAGTTGTCTTTTACTATTATAACATTATAATAACAATGTAGTCCGCCATGATTAGAGGCCATATTTTTGGCAAGCTTATATTCCAGGTTATGACCAAATAAATTCATAGGTTTGCCTAACTTCATATTGTTCCTTATCATTTGTAGGCTTGGATGGCTTAATAAGATTTTGAAAGAGGATATCATTTTGCTAGAGATTCACTGCAATTTGACAACATTTCGAGTGAGGTGTTTGGAGCTCAGTAGTTGAACAATCACATTCAGCAAATTGTACCTTTTTCTAACATTTTCCAAAAATAAAAACATGTATGATTATACTTAACCATAAATCTCACACATATGAATTTAGGGATGTGCTTAAAAATGCATGCAATTTTGAGTCCTATAAAAATATGCAACAAGTATGAGTTTTGTGACAACAAGTTCTAGTGACTACTTGTATGGATTTGATCTCCAAATGCTAGTCACCATTTTCTGAATACTCCTCCTAGTTGTCAAGCTATATCATGTATGCTCTTATTTATCAGCTCAAAGTCTGATTTGTGTCATTAAAATTTTATATTTTGTCATTGAGAAAGGAGTTATCAATTTTGGGTGTGTTAAGTAGTGTGTCTATCAGAACCATAGTCGAATTTGTTTCTTGAAATCTTATCTGCAGAGATATAATCTGAGAAATTCATATAAAAAGTTTGCTTTGAGGGTTGGCTTTGCCAAAAATCACTAAGGGTTCAAGGAGTTCCATTTGGGACATTACAAATGAATATGCAGAACGTTGACAAAGATAGAGATACAATAAATATAAAAAATACCAAACATAAGAGACAAACACCGAATCTACGTGGTAAAACTCCACTTGACTATTTAGGTAAACATCCATAGTACAAGATATAAATTTTTTTAAAATCACATATCTAACAGGACTAAAATCACATTCTTGATTTTCCCTCTTTAATTAGTAGCTCTACAATGTAATTTAAATTAAAAATAAAGAATGAATGTGAAATAATCCCCCCAATGTACAAATGCTAAGGACATCCCAACAACCTCACCCTTGAACGACAAGGGTATAATTTTTCATGAGTTGTGATCACTGTGACAAGTGAATTTGCGGTCCACATAATATTGAAAATGAAACATGATTTAATGGTTTGTATGTACATTGAAATGAAAGACAAAAGTATAATGGTTTTTTCATGAGTTGTGATAGCTGTGACAAGTGAATTTGGGGTCCACATAATATTGAAAATGAAACATAATTTAATGATTTGTATGTACATTGAAATACGTCCTTTAGATGTAATTAAAGCAGGTAAGGAAAATTGTGAGTCCTCAAATTCCTAATTCCATTCTTGCACAAACGAAAACATGTACGTGTCAGTAATTTATTACTCTATTACCCAAAGCATTCTAAAACTTCGTACTTAACTGTTGAGAAAATATTGTGTGACAGTTTAATTGTAATCATGTAAGGATTAGATTTGTGGTGACTTCAGTGGAGTTTGAGAATTGCCTCGGCCTAGAACTTCAAATTACTAATCCCTATCAAGTCATAAATTAGTGAACTTCAATAGGACAAGAATTTCAATATCAATTGCTTGTAAAACCCATAGATTTACCACATAAAGTTTTTTGATATGCATCGCCTTACCATATCTTTTCTAATTAATTTTATTCAAAGGCCTATAGATTGTCAATTGTCAAGCTAACATTCAACTGGTAGTAAGGGGTAAATTAGTATTTGGGTGTAATTTGGGGAATTATTTATGATGGAGGATTTGGTATTTATATTATGATGTTTACATTAAACAAATATAAGTATTAGCTGTGCCCAATTATCTAACTAGGTTTCAATTATAAATTCTTTGCCAGTGGTAGAATTTTTATTATGTGTTGAAAAGTCTCGCTAATATTACACTCTTGATATGGTTGGATTGAATATGGGGTCAATATTTTTTATTCTTTTGTTGTTTCTCCCTACATATGATCAAGTCGAATCTAGGGCCATAGGTGACTCCACAAGACAACTCTTTTATACCAATGTCAAAAGCATGTCATCCATTATTCTTGTTGAGTTTACAATTGACACCAAAAAATTACTCTCATCCTCATAAATGATTACAATCTTCCTATCACCATATCTTCTTGTGTGGCTCATTCAAATTCACATATATGTGGCTTGCAAATTATCTTTTTTCTAATTGATTTAACCACTTTATCTATACACAAAGAGAGAATATGGCTATATCATGGCCTGTAAGAGAGTGTAGTTTTCCTTTAAAATGCCTCAATATTGTTGCACATAATCCTATCACTAGACATGCAAACCCACTACATTATCTCAACTCTTTAAGAGTGTGTTTAGGGGATACAACTTACAACTATGTCTATATTAGTGATCCTACCAATCTCATTACATACCATGAATCTTGTCATCTCATCATCTTTGACCGACATTGATAAAATATAGACTTATTTTATTTTACATCTTTAGGGTTATAATGTGTCTAGGAACTACACTATGGTATCATTTAAGATCATACTAGTGAATGAAATGACTATTATAAGTTTTAGATCATAGTATCCCTTTCAATAAAGATTAATTAATACAAAAATTGTTTGATATGTTTATAATGCACTAATATTAAGCCAAATAGAATTATCTTCCATGCAAACTAGAATATTGTTATTTTTCTAGGATGTTTGGGTAATGCTTATTTATTGTGTTATATTAGATTTATAATTTTGGATGATATAATATTGTTTTTACAAATTACTATATTTTTTTTTTCATAGTGGATGGTTTTAATTGGGAAGACCACTACCGATTGGGAAGGACAATATCTTGATGGTGTTTAATTATTAGACGCTAATATCCGTCAAGGTTTATCCAAGAGGATTTACTAGGCATAATGTTATCTTTTAATTTTAAATGTTTGACATCTTTAAATATAATACCTATAATATTTGAATGGAAGGTTATATTAATATTTATAATCTTATGAACTTATTTATGATGGTGTAAAAAGAGGATTGTGAGGCTTCATATAAACATGGTGCATCATGTCCCATAAATAATAAAAATACATTATAATTAATCTCATACGATAACCCACTTTCAAAAGAATTGTTTTCATAAGAATGTGTTTTTTCTAGTCTGTCCAAGGGTTTAAAACCCTTTCTATAATTTGAAGCATGTCAAATTTGGAAGAGCGGTTTTTTATTTAAAATATTTTTGATAAAGTGTATATTTAGTTCATTCTTAACAATTGATATATATATATATATATATATATATATATATATATATATATATATATATATATATATATATCTTGTAAATTTTCATCATAAAAGGGTTTGATGAATATATATTACCTTAAACATGAGATTAAAACTAACAATTCAAAGCGGATAAGTGCTTGTGAGGATAAAATTATTGAAGTTGTATGATTTTTTTACAAGAGTATCGTGAAGCATTAACATGAAAATATAAGCTACTAGGAATCCTAAAGGACACTTCCTATGACAATATATTATTATTGTATTAAGTAAAAATCAACCACACAACTTGAAACACACAAATTATATTGTGTATTTTCCAATGCAGGAAAATCTAATGAGTACAAATAATCTTGCATCAACAAAAATTAGTAGGCATGTGTTCATCTATAATCGGTGAACATGGTGAAGTTGATCCATAAGAAGCATTATCATTCCAACATTTTAAGAGTACATATAAAGTACATCAAATAACACCATTTTTAGGCATTGACATAGGTTCCTAGGGAATTGGTAGAGTTTCTTAACAAACAATAGAATCTAGGAAGTTCCTTCATCCATTGAATGTATAAAAATGATAACTCATAGTGAAAAGGTAACAAGTACTTGAATAATATCTGAAAGTCTCATCGGTGTCCTTATGAATACCTAAAGTATAAAACTGTTGAAGAATCTAGGTCCTTGGGGCAAACTAAAAAAAAATTCACTTGTTGCGTATTGAATAATGAATGGGAAAAATATCTTTGGGATACGAATAAATAGCAATTAATCATGGGTTATGAGTACATGGCTGGTCACTAACATTGTTTAGGAAAGTTACAAGTTTTGCACCGTTAGTATTCGCCCACTCAAATTTCATTTTTAAAAAATAGATTGCCACAATCTAAAATTTCTTTGAGACTAAGAAAATTGTTCCCTTAAATTTCACAGCTTTAATAAATGTTGTTGTGTTCACATTTCAGTTATAAAGTTAAACTTGATGAATAAGCAAAGCTTGACTGGATTATATCTGAAAACAAATGTTTTCAATAGAATGTGGACTTAATTTATTTTTACAGCTATGTTTTTTAATATATTTTGTTATGTCTGCACAAATTATAGCCTCACATAAAGGAAAATCAACACTTGAGGTGAGTAGGTAATCTTTCCAAATAGCCTCTATTTTCTTGTGTCTTTCTAGCATGTGCCACAAAGGATGGTAAACAATGAAATTAACATTGGGATGCGTGATGGTAGTGATGGAGTTGGAAGGGGTGTGTGGGTGGAAGAAGGGGTTAAATTTGACAATCACCTATGCCTGTCACACATTTTTCGGTTGACGGTAATTTCTTAATATTGCCTTTCAAAAAATACAAAACAATGTTATTTATACCAATTACTCTCTATATATTTAATTATTTAAAAATATATGTATACGTATCTATATAATTTACATTAGATGGTCCAATGTTGTGCAATAACACCGAATGCCCCATTTCAAACTCAAGCCATTTGGGGGTGATATGATTTTACACTAACATTATGTATTTTTACCTATTTTTTATGGTCACACATAAGTGATCAGGTTTTACTAAATTCTCTACACCAAGACATGTTCTTTTTTTCCTTCTTTTGGATGAAGTAGGCTTATGGGGCTTAAACCAAATCATATGCATAGTTTTTGGGTGGGATGTTTGGCATATAAAAGGTTAGATATTTCATACCATTGTTGTAACGTATGCAATATGACGATGTTAGTTTTTCGCTGATCCATGGGATCGATATTGCTTGTTTATTAGATACAATGATATAGTGCTTGGTAGTTATTTTTTGATATGTAGCTTGACATTGAAGGTGGCTTATTTATTTCTACTAAATTTTTTGTAACCTTTTTTTTATCAATATAAGGGTGAGTGTTTATCCAACCTTCTATTAGTGATCAAATTAAAAAAACATTATACTAATTTGAATATAATTATAATAATAATATAATCCAATATATTACACTAATTAAAGTAATTAATATTGAGATCTAATACCACAGTAAAAATCCAAATCTCTAGATATCCAATGCAAATTTAAAACATATATAAAGCCATTCAAGGAAATACTTGAAGTTTTTATTGATAGACATATGTCTTTTTTTAATTATATTTTGTTTGAGTCAAGACTAAGTGAAAGACCATAAAGTTCTTCAATTAAGATTGAATCAAGCTTAATATTAATCTAGGATTAGTAGATATTGCATAGTTGAGTTTTTTTAACTATTATTATAACTTGATCAATTCATATCATAGTAGTATGTACATGTTAAATATGTATTTCCTTGTAAATAATATCATTTTAAATCACACTTATATCGTTGTTTGTTGTTGATTGATAAAATGTGGGATGTTAATTCTAGTTACTTTAAAGTGTGTAACACCCACAATTTCGATGTTCAAAACCACACCAAAGTCTATTAACTTACTAGGGAATTTTTTTTGGGAATTTTTTTTATTTTTTTAGAAAGTGTTACAAACATTCCATGCGATCCACACCTTCTTAATGTAATCGAATTCAAATTAATAATTAAATATTATTAATTTATTTCCCATAATTTTTGTATAGTTTAACACCCATCCATAAAATTCTCTTACTTTCTTAGAGTATAATCCAATGCTAGGAACTATGATCCATTTAATAATTTATTAAACTATACCTTACTATTAAGTAATTAAAACCCCCTTTTATTCATTATCAAATGCCACGCATAATTTCTAAATTGATTCCTTTCACCGAAAAGGTCATAACTTGACCTAACCACTAAGTGGCCCTGTTATCAAAATTACCGGTGGGGGGTGAATTTTGGATAACAATTTGGCGACTCAGTGGGGTCATCTGCCTGCTAGATGAATGATCAGTAGCCTGAAGCAATCCATTGGGCATGGAGTCATAAGCAAGCCTGAAAACTGATCTGAACTTTGAAAACCTCCCTCTGAGCCACTTGAATCCCACCGGACATGGAGTTGTTCTCACCAAAATGCCACTGAAATGAACTTTGCAAGAGCAAAACCAGCAACACCAAAACTATGTACAGAACTAAAAATCATACATGCTCCAAATGGAACATGCAGAGTGTGCACAAGCACTTCTTCTGCTGAAAGCAAACCTACCTACTCTACTCAAACTGGAAGCAAAGGCAAGCTAAACAAACCCTGCAACTGGTTGTGAAAAATAGCTTCCTTTCTTCAAAATTGGCAGCCATGCAATTGATTTGGCACTGATCATGGCTGTTTGGATGGATGGAAAATCAACAAGAAGCTGGTCTTCCACCCAGATCATCAAGGTATCAGCTGAAAAATCCAATACGTCTTTTAGTTGCTCTGCATTTGGATTGGAGAGGTATGGCAGCTGATCCTTGGTACTTTGTAGCTCATCCTCATGCTCAGAAGCAAGCATGACTGGTTGTGGCTTCTCCTTTGGCTCCAATGAAGCCAAATACCTGATTGGGAAAGGTATGGTCCTTTTGATATGCCCATAACTCTGATTTTCAACTCCAAGAATGGAGTTCTCTTGTAGACCCACCTGAATGGATGATGAAAGAGAGAATGGTGAAAACTCAACTGGCTCCTCTCCATCAAAACAGTCCTCCAAATCTGACAGGTAAACTGCCTCATTGTTGTCCTGCTGCTTGTGTTGATGTGAATCCCATGATGGAAATGAAGTCATGATTGCACAACTTCATGGAATGGAAAAGAATGAAAGGGGTGGAAAGAAGGATGAATGAAAATGGATGGAAACGGGTCTGCAACTTCAGAAAAATGGGTTGCTGATCAGATGGAGTCGCCAGATGTGTTTGCAAGTGCCTCCAAAGGCTGAAATCTTCACAGGAACACATCAACCTGCAAAAGATGAATTGGAAGACCTCTAAGGTCCCACCGGGCGTGCCAAAACTGTTAGTGCAAAATCACAACACCCCTGGATGCAGATCAAGTTTCTAGATTGATCACTTTGGCATCCAGTGTGATTGTATAACATTGAATCTTTTCTCCAAGTGTGGGACTTGAAATGAGAAAGGATTCTCCAGAGAAGGCTCGTTCCTGCTCCTAAACTACCTGCCACAAGCTATTCCAGTGCAAGCAAGCTAATCTAATCCTAATCTAACCATGCCAAGGAGACAGAGAGAGAGAGAGAGAGAGAAGGGAAAAACAGTAAAAGCCTACACTAAAACGGTGATACACCAGAGAAGGAGAATGTTGGACATCTATCAAAACTGCCATGGGACAAAGAAAGGTGAGCAATGGGAAGGATGGACAGATGCATCACAGGCCCAAGGATAGATTTCACACAGAAAATGTCCCAAAACTCCATGAACACAGCTCTAAACCTACAATGAACATTCAAACATGCACAAATACCTGCAATGAAGAGAGGCAAGAAGAGAACAAGCAAAAACGAGCAAGGATGGACAGATGCATCACGAAACACGTTTTGTTGCTCCAGAAGTTTGCACAGAACATCATTCCATTAGTAAAAGGCAAAAACGCCATTACAGAGCAAGGGAGGAGGCTCGAACTCCATTTTCAACCCTAGAGAAGAAAAGAAGGGAGGGCAGAGCAGAAAAGATGAACCACTTCTTATTTTTTAGCCAGATCTGGCTTTTTACATTGCATGGGTCGAGCCCAGGGGACAGAAAAACGTAGGAAAACGTGCAAGCCCATCCTTCCTCGACTGCAGGTGCATTAAATCAGCATGGAGGACCTTACCAACCCATGCCCTGTCACTTTGACCGGATTACAGGAGAATGTGACCCATTCTGCATTAAATCTGGTCGCTGAAATGTCACTTCTGGCCATGAACATGTGTCAGAGCCGTTTCTCGATTTTCTCCCTCCAGACTACACCAAAAATCGAGATTAGCCCCGGAATCATGTATAGGATTTCACTAGCTTTCCATTGATGTCAAGAACATACAAATCCAAGCTCTAGGTCAAAAGATATGACGATCTGAAGATTTAGGGCACGGAACAGACCAAAACGGATTTTGAAATATTTTCCCACGCTTCGCCACCTGGAACATGTGTCATGATTTGATTGGATGAGCGAGGTCTTCAGCTTGTCGGGTTTGGGATTCTCCTCTGCATTTGCATCGGACTTGGAGGATGCCTCGACATATGTTTCATGTTCGTGTTTTCCCGAAACCCGCTTCCGCCGGTATTGCCAAGTTTTAATTTGTTGTCGGGATTTCTGACCCCTCCGACATATCTTTGTATGTCGGGTTTTCCAACCTCTCCGACATGCTTTTGCGCCGTGTTTCCCCGCTACCGGGATCTGATTTTCCTTTGTTGTCGGGTTCTTGAAACCTCCCGACATATTCCTTGTATGTCGGGTTTTCCAACTTCCCCAACACATTTCTTCCTTGTGGGCCCTAGCTTGGACATGTGGCACTATCCCATTGGTTCGGGCTATGCGGGCCAAACCTTCCACTTTGACTTTTTTCACCAAAACTTGGCCAAAAATCCAACTTCTCCCCCGAGCTCCGCACTTCCTGTTTCATAGGACACGTGTCCTCTTTTGATTGGCTCGGGCTGACCCCTCAAAATTCGCCCTTTGACCTTTTACCTTTTCCCCTGTGACACGTGTCATGATTTCATTGGTCCTCGGCCCTGCCGGCTCTTTCGCTCCCTTCGCGTCTTTTTGTCCCAGATGTCACAATGCTGACATTTCCCATTTCGGCCGAACCGGTCGGTTCGCGTACTCGTGGCCCAGATGTCCCATTTGCTTTTGGACCGTTTGTGCTCATTTCGGCCGATCCGGCCAGTTCGGGTCTTTCGCGTACTCTTGTCCCGAGCTGTCCCGCTCAGAAGTTGGTCGTTTTTCTTCCTCTTTCGGCCGAATCGGCTTCTCGCGCCTGCCGCGTACTTCTGGCCCGATTGTCCCAAATGCTTAGCGGGGCCGCCTAGAGGCTTTTCAGCCGATCCACGTCTTTTTGTCCCACACGTCCCAAAGGCGACCTTGAGCAGGACTTAGCCAATTTTCACGATTTTTCCTGGATCAATCTACTTGCCTTTCTGCAACCTTTTTTGCATTTTCTCAGAGCTTGCTCCTTCCTTCTTTGGCTAGGGGAGTTAGAAAAATATCTGAGGGAACCTCAGAAACATGATGTTTTCTCTAAATCAATCAATGTGCCTGGGACTTGAATATTCTGATGCATGTTATCAAAATTACCCTGGGGGATGAATTTTGGATAACAGGCCCCATTCCACCAATAACCCATACCCTTTTGATTAAATTCCATTCCCATGAAAATTCCATCATTTTAAGTTGTAGGTATCATCCTCCACCATTGGATTAAGTCATTTTTGGGCCATTGGATTAATGATGCCCTAAAATCCTTATGAGTTATCTTTTATTTACTTTTTCGCTAGTCCATCTCATTTTTGTTTTGTAGGTTTTGGGGAGCATGGACGTCATGGAATGTTGATCATTGCTCTTGGATGGATACTCTCACTTTGGGGACTTGTTTTTCATCCCTCTCATAGGGTGTTATTTACATTTTATTTTTTATTGCATTATTATTATATTTTGGCTACCCTATTTGGGTATGGGCGTTTTTACCCCATTTTATTTCTGGTTTTAGATTAAGTATACACATAGATCTAGGTATATATATATCTTAGCGTGTGTGTATAAAAATATATATTTTAATATTGCATTTTCTTTAAAACTTATTTTGTAAAATATTTTTTCTAAAAATTATTGATTTAATATATGACGACCTGATATAGAAACAATTACACACACACACACACATAAAAGGTCTGACTGACTAAAAAAACATGCACAATGAATACACAGTGTGATCGTGGCCATTGCAGGTTATACAGTTGAGGTTTTGGGGGTGGGGTGCCGCCCCACCCCGTATTTTTTATATTAAAAAGAAACATTGCAATGGAACGGCACTCCACCCTAGTTTGGTTAAAATTTATATAAAATCTACATTGGTCATTGGCACAATATTTAAATCATGCCATTTTAAAAAAAACTTTGTTTTGTTAGTAGTGAGGCTGGGTTATATCCAAGGATTTTAATATTAGTTATATATGTATTTATGTATGTATGTGTGTATGTCCATATATTACTATTACGTATAGTTTACAATTTATTTAATCATATAAATTTATATAAAAGTTTATATCAATATAACTATTTTAAATTGTGTACACGCACACACACACACACATAATTTAATATATACACAATTTTGTTGGGAAAAGAAGTTTCTTTTAAAT
The DNA here is from genome assembly GCA_019776745.2 of Taxus chinensis. Taxonomy (NCBI): domain Eukaryota; kingdom Viridiplantae; phylum Streptophyta; class Pinopsida; order Cupressales; family Taxaceae; genus Taxus; species Taxus chinensis. Next base: position 753,455,049 of record CM034151.1, read on the forward strand.
CTGATTTTTTATTGGAAAGGTTACGAAATGCATTCAATATAATAGTTTGTATGGGAAGGTGTGTGGGTGATTTTCCCATTTGTAGAAGTATGAAAGTTAGATTTGAAAGGATGAAATTAAAGGAGTTCATTGTGTTTCTATGATTCCATTTTATTTCAAATTGTCATATGTAAAAAAACACAGAAAAAGGGAGTTATTTGAAGTATTTGTTCTAGATCTAAGTTTGAATTAAAGTGTCGAGTAGATTTTATAATCAATTTTTACATTTTGTTGCTAAGGATACTAGCCAATTTTCTCACCTAGTTAAGTACATTGAAACTATATAAAATTGCATTATTATATTTGTTTAATTTAAAATAAATTAAACAAATCTAATAATGCAATTTTATATAGTTTCAATGTACTTAACTAGGTGAGAAAATTGGATAGTATCCTTAGCAACAAAATGTAAAAATTGATTATAAAATCTACTCGACACTTTAATTCAAACTTAGATCTAGAACAAATACTTCAAATAACTCCCTTTTTCTGTGTTTTTTTACATATGACAATTTGAAATAAAATGGAATCATAGAAACACAATGAACTCCTTTAATTTCATCCTTTCAAATCTAACTTTCATACTTCTAAAAATGGGGAAATCACCCACACACCTTGCATAATAAACTATCATTCCTTATATTGAATGCATTTCATAACCTTTCCAATAAAAAATCAGATTTAAAAAAAACTTCTTTTCCCAACAAAATTGTAGTGCCCCACTTCTCTTAAACACCTATTATTGTTGATTTTGATACTATTGACTCTACTTATGGACATTTTGTAGTATTATGGCATAGCATGATGAAGATGTTAGAGATACTGAGACTATTGGTGATTTTTGATTCTTAGTATGTGTGTGTGGAATTCTAGAGACATTTTCACTTTTGATGATTATATGCTATTGACATGGTTATATATATTTATGACATGTGATATTTTCATCACACTGAGTAGGCCTTGATAATTGAACTAATCTTCTGATAATTTTGACAAGGATGAAATGTAGAATAGAGATGTTATTATAAATTGTAAATGATATTATAATTGCCAAGATGATGAATTATTTCACATGTTGATAATTGTGGATTTAAATTTCATATTTTATCATGGATGTTTTTGATGTAGTTGTACGTACCCAAAATTAAAGGGTACAGCACCACCAGAAAAACGTAACACGTACCCCACTGATGATACAGGTCTCCTTGCAAGGTGTTCGGGATCCTGAAAAGATCCCCAAGTATGCATTAACATCTCACATGCCCTGCTTAGCCCCTGCATCCTTTGTTTTTCTCCTTTTCCCTCTTTTCTTTGCCTTTTTCTTTTCAGTTACGAAACCACCGCCCTGACTGGGCGGCGGTCTCATGACCGCCGCCCTGATTAGAGCGGCGGTCCTGTAACCGCCGCCCTGCTCATGGCCGCGGTCCTTCACGCATTTTCCAGAATCCTCTTTTAATGCGTCTCACGTAATTTCAACGTTTACCATCTTTTTTTCACCGCCTTTGGCTTGCATTAATGATTCTGGTTCCCTGGAATAGTGTTTTGCCATTGTTTATAGTTTAAGAGTTCAATTTGGTTTTTACCTTGGGTAAATGCAAATGCTATAAATAGTTGGCTTGTGCTCAAGCAAATGGCCCCTCAAATTTACCTCTGAATTTCTCATTGCAATAGATTAGTCTTTCGTTTTGTTTAGAATTCTGAGTTTAGTTCATTGCATTCTTAGTTAGCATTGTCTTGTTGTTAGGAAGCCACATATCCATCTTGTCCAAGTGTTGTTGTTATCTCATTATATCCATTGGAGTAAGATAGTTTGTTTTTAATAGGAAGCCATTAAAGTTGCAGGTTTTGTTCTTCAAACAGGATAGCTTCAGGTTCTGGACGTTTTATGTTGCATGACTCGCAATAGATCCTGCAAGGAATTTCATAAGCCAAGATCTATACTCTTGCGATATCCCTCTCCTACTCACATTATATTCAGTCTATATTCTAAAGTTGTCCCTTATTCCAATATCTACTTCTGTTGATGCAAGCATTACACACTTTTCTAGATCTACGTGAGCACGAAAGAATGAGGAGATCACACTGAGGGGACAAAATCACACACACCATCGGATTCGCCACTGTTCTGCAAAATCCAGGTTCTAGCTTTCGAAGTTCTAAATCAGAAGCATATCAAATAGAGTAGACAATCATTTCATTTCAGTTAATCTTAATTTTGATATTGCCAGGGAAGCTGTGGGGATTGATAGTTTCCGAGAGACTATGATTCATTCCTCACTTCTGAGGTAGGATCGAGAGTCTTTTAAATAGATTAGATCAGTTATTTAATTGTTTAGAATAGGTTCACAATTACACAGGCAAGTAGCTATACTCGGTTACTTTGTTTGTTTTAATTTCGTCATTAGATTAATTGTCAATTTCTAGATATATTAAAATAGTTCATTAGAAAATACAAACAAATAGAGAGTCCTTTTGGGGGTAATTAGAATGTTATAGATCTACTTTCCATAGTGTTAATTTCA